>QLNU02013775.1:0-38559 GCA_006491805.2 Dysdera silvatica
CGAAAAAACTCACAAAGATCTTGCCCCGGAGGCTTTTCTGTGTTGACCATTATTTGGCAATTGTGTTATCCCTGTGAAGGGTAATAATATCTTACATCCTAATATACGGAGAAAACTGCGTTTGTTCTTGTCCTCATTCGTCTAGTAGGTCAAGACACCGCGGGCTAAACGTGGGGACCCTGGTTCGCATCCAGGATGAGGACGGCACCTCTTTTTCTCCAAAATTACACAAGCTCTAGTTTGAGCTGTAATTGAAACGTGGGTGGCAAAAATTATTGTGGACGATACTTTTCAACGAAAATTGTCGTTGCTCCACGTGGTGTTTTACATGTCAGCTCTGAAATGTTGATAATTCTTTTATTTTTCATTATTATTTTTGATTGAATGTTTTCTGAAAAATGCATCCCATGATGTTGCTTTCTTTGTTATTTCATCTTATTTAATGGATTTTTGATATCGCTTTTTACTATTTCCGTTAAATTTTTTAATATATTAATATTTCAATATATTTATGTGCACCTTCTATATGTAGATACACACACACACACACACACACACACACACACACACACACACACACACACACACACACACACACATATATATATATATGGCCTGCAAAAGGGTTGCTGGTATCTAACTGGAAGGAGACCCACACGCTGAACGTATGTGACGATGTGTGGAACCGGCCAGGCCAGTAACCTAGTGTCCTACCCCGCCTTCAAGTGGTGCAGGCTGAGCTTTCTATTTATGTGGCAAATTAATATTTGCTACACGGATAGAAAGGCGGAAGGGGAGGGCTAATTCACCAACCCGTCTAGCCAGCGTGGTGAAATTATGGCTAATTCCTCCATTATGTTGACACACCAGAAACCATGGCCCCTAGTCTCCAGGTGCTGGAGTGCTCCTGATCAAGGCAGCGGTCAGTGTGGCATGAAAGCAGGGGGTGCTAAGAATCACTGGAATGGCCCAGGCTGCCGTTTGTTATTGACCTTGGCAACGTATAATGGACGATCCCTTGCTTCTGAAGCAAAACTTCAGGAATTGGAAGAAGAACTTGACAAGATCAAATGGGACATTGTAGGACTCAGTGAAGTTAGAAGAAAAGGTGAAGAGTTGGTGGAACTTAAAAGTGGACATTTGTTTTATTATAGAGGAACGGAAACTGGAAGAACAAGTGGTGTTGGCTTCTTAATCAACAAAAGAATTAAAGACTGTCTTCTGGAAGTTGAAAGTACATCAGATCGAGCAGCGAGGCTCGTTGTTCAACTAACCCAGCGATACCAACTTCAGATAGTACAGGTATATGCACCAACATCAAGCCATACCGACGAGGAGGTTGAAGAATTTTATGAAGAAATCAAAGAGTTACACACCAAAGGGAAACAACATATCAAGCTCATCATGGGGGATTTCAATGCAAGAATTGGACAACAGGAACAAGGAGAGACATCGGTTGGTAAATACGGATATGGGGAAAGGAATGAACGTGGCGATCAACTCATCGAATTTGCAGAAGCTGAAAACCTTAGCATCATGAATTCATTTTTTAAGAAGAAACCGCAAAGAAAATGGACATGGAAACACCCAAATGGGGGAACTAGTGAAATTGACTATATCCTGGCAAACAAGAAATCAATTATTGAAGATTGCAGCGTACTGAACAGATTTAATACTGGAAGTGATCATCGAATGGTGAGATGTAAAGTGCACTTAAATACTAAATTAGAACGACAGAAGCTCATTAGGAAACAAGTAAGTAAGAGGGTGGATTTAAAGAAATTAAAAGAAAATACCGAGGCATTCAAGTTGGAATTAAAAAATCGCTTTTCTGCACTGGAAGGACTTATTGAAGAAATTGATATCTCAGAAGCAAATGAAAACATTGTTAAGACAATAGTTGAAACTGCTGGGGAAATTGGTGGTGTAACCTGTAAAAAGCACAATAGCAAATTATCTGAGAAGACGAAACAGCTCATGAAAAGGCGAAGAGATATGAAGGTGGACAATCAAAATACCAGTTCCAGGATTGAGTACATAGAACTTTGTAAAACTCTGCGCAAAAGCATGAAAGAAGACATAAGAAAATTCAACTGTGAGCTAGTAAGGAAAGCCATTGAAAATAACAAGAGCCTTAGGGTTGTTAAAGGAAGTTTATCTGTTGGGAAGAAACACATCATTGCATTAAAAGGAGAGGATGGCACCGTAACAAGAAATAGGGAAGAAATACTTAGAAGAGTTGAAGAATTCTACAAAAATCTATACGAAAGTAACAGTGGATTAAACGAAGACATTGAAATAGTCGAAGGAACAGCTCCTAAAATCTTAAAAGAAGAAGTTTCATTTGCAATAAAAAATATGAAGAAAGGAAGAGCCCCTGGTGATGATGGTATTACATTAGATATCCTAAAAGAAGCTGGAGAATATGTAGAAGACATACTTGCAAAATTCTTTACCAAATGTCTTAACAGCGGTAACATACCAAACCAATGGGATTCTGCAACAGTAATTCTTTTGCATAAAAAAGGTGATAAAGAGGATTTGAAAAATTACCGACCAATTAGCTTGTTACCTGCTATTTATAAAATCTTCACAAAAGTGCTAACACATCGCCTGCAGAAAAAATTAGATGCAGCTCAACCAAGAGAACAAGCTGGATTTCGAAGTGGATTCAGTACAGTGGACCATATTCAAGTATTAAGAGAATTAATTGAAAGAACACATGAATATGAACTTCCATTGTGTGTTGCATTTATTGACTATGAGAAGGCCTTTGACTCTATTAAAACATCAGCAGTCATCAACTCTTTAAGATCAACAGACATTGAGGATGTGTACATTGACATGGTGAAACGTGTGATCATGTTCAATAATTTTGTAGAGGAAACAAAAATACAAGTTGACAACATTGAGCTAGAAATTGCTGATTCATATATTTACCTTGGCCAGCTGATTTCAATGGATGGCAACATTATGAAAGAACTCAACAGACGTATTAAACTTGGCTGGAGTGCATTTGGAAGAAACAGTTTTATCCTGAAGGGGAAATTGCCTTTGTGTCTAAAAAGAAAGGTCTTCAACCAGTGTGTATTGCCAGTCCTCTCTTATGGATCAGAGACATGGAGTCTAACAGTTGGAGCAATACGAAAGTTACAGACAACGCAAAGGAGCATGGAGAGGTGCATGCTTGGAATAACTAGGAGAGATCGAAAAAGAAACACTTGGGTGAGAGAGCAAACTAGAGTAGAGGACATCATTGTTAAAGTAAAAGGGCTGAAATGGCGATGGGCTGGGCATATTGCAAGAAGAACTGATCAACGATGGACAACAGAAATTCTGAACTGGATTCCAAGAGACCACCGAAGACCTAGAAAACGTCCTCAAACTAGATGGGTGGATGAAATAAGAAAACAGGTTGGGGTGACGTGGAAACGAATGGCCCAGGATAGACTTGTGTGGAAAGCATTTGGAGAGACCTTCATCCAGCAGTGGATAGATAATGGTTGAATATGATGATGATGATATATATATATATATATATATATATATATATATAAAGCAAACACTCAACTGAAACAGGGCCAGCAGAAGCATCAACTAGCGTAAGAGAACTGCCCCACCCGAGCATGGAAGATGAAGAGAGGAGGGACATTGAGAAAATAAAGAAGATTTCCAATGTTCTCTGGCGAAATATGAAGGCTCAGATGCAGCAGGAAGACCAAGAATACCATGTCAACAGGCATCCTGGAGACCCTGCAAAGCAACCGATATTCTGAACGAGCATACCCTGCCACTACACCTACAGAAACACAACTCCCTACGGGAAATACATACTGCCATATACTGTGCAACTGTAGCGGCATCACGCGCCAATGGGTACGAAGTACGCAACGAAGACCGAAATAACAGAGGAAGCAAAACCCAACCACCATGGCAAGTGAGACGGTAAAAAAGAATAGAAGAGCTCCGCAGCAGCATAGGGCGAATAACCCAGTACATGCAGGGAAATAGGAGTAAGAAATTAGTGAGGAAAGTGAAGATGGCCCTTAAGAGAAATAGGATCCATACAAGACACGAAGAGCCCAATAAACACATCAGCGAATATCTGGATACCCTCAAACAAAAACTGGGTGTATACGCCAGAAGACTCCGAAGATACAAAGACTGTACCAACAAAAAACAACAAAACAAGAAATTCCAAACAAACCAGAAGGCCTTCTGCAGGAAGCTCCAAGAGACATCAGCGAGCCAAGACAAGTACGAAGCCCCAAAGCCAGCAGTAATAGAGACCTTCTGGAAGACACTATGGTCCAATGAAGTACAGCACAAAAGCGCCCCCTGGATTCAGCAAGAAATGGAGGCTACGAGAGGAATAGAGGAGATGGAGTATACGGGCATCACGATAGAGGAACTCCAGCAGGTAATCCAACGTACGCACAACTGGAAAGCCCCGGGTATTGACGGCATACACAACTTCTGGTACAAGAAATTTACCAGCGCCCATGGCCCATTAGCCAAGGAACTTACGGCGATAATTGAAGACCCCAGCAAAATGCCTGAATTCCTCTGCAAGGGAATAACTTACCTCCTACCGAAGGACCAGGATACCAGTAACCCAGCGAAATACCGACCCATTACGTGCCTTAACACCCTGTATAAGATACTCACGGGGTGCATCTCTGAAAAAATAAGCCGGCACAGCGAAAGCAACAACTTAATGGCGGAAGAACAAAAGGGATGCCAGAAAGGGACTCTGGGATGTAAAGAGCAGCTTACCATCGACTCAGTTATCCTGGAACAAGCAAGAAAACAAAAGCGAAAACTCAACACCGCATACATAGACTACAAGAAGGCTTTCGACTCTGTTCCGCACTCGTGGCTCCTTGAAATACTCAGCATATACAAAGTGCATCCCTCAATCATCCGATTCCTACAGAGCAGCATGAAACAATGGAGAACCAGGTTACAGCTAAACACGCCAGACAGTAAAATAGAAACGGCCGAGATCCCCATCCGGCGCGGAATCTTTCAAGGAGACGCACTAAGCCCCCAGTGGTTCTGCTTGGCGTTAAACCCCTTGTCAAGGATGCTGAACACAAGTAAATACGGATACATGCTGAAGAAAGACAAGAGAAACCTACATAAAGTCTCCCACCTCATGTACGTAGATGACATCAAGCTATACGCGCCAACAATCACCCAACTCCGACAACTCATCAGTATAACAGAGACATTCTCCAAGGACATAGGAATGGAATTCGGCCTCGATAAGTGCAAAATACAGAAGAATAGCAAAGAAGATTTACCAGGCATCGAACTCGAAGACGGGAGACTACTGAAGACCTTGGACGAGGGCGAAACCTACAAATACCTAGGGATAATGCAAAAACGGCAGCAGGAGCACAAGAAAGTCAAGGTCCAGCTCACGCAAGCATTCCAAGAAAGACTTAGAAGCATTGTGAAGACGAAACTGAGCGGGAAGAACACCACGCAAGCAATTAACGCATATGCGGTACCAGTGCTCACCTACTCCTTCGGGATCATCAAATGGTCCAACACTGAACTAGAACAACTCCAGCGGAAAATGAGAACCATCCAGAGAAGAGCCGGACAACTACACCCTGCAACGGCAATTGAACGGCAAACACTACCCCGGGAAGAAGGAGGACGCGGACAAGCGGACCTCAAAGACTTACATGACAAGCAGATCCAGAGCATGAGGCAATACTTCCAGTTGAAGAGTCCCCGATCGCCACTCATCCAAGCCATAATACAAGCAGATGCAAATTACACGCCACTAAACCTGTGTAGTACCGAAGAGCGTGTCCTGGAAACAGCCAACGAACAGAAACTGAGAACTTGGGCCGGAAAACCATTACATGGCAGGCACTACAATGACCTGCAACAACCACACGTTGACAAAAAGGCATCAAATTCTTGGCTGGCCAAAGGCACTCTCCAGCCAGAGACAGAAGGATTCATGCTAGCCATCCAAGACCAAGTGATCGCAACAAGGAACAATCAGAAATTCATCCAGAGAAAAGACATAGAAAGCGACAAATGCAGACACTGTCATGCGGCATCGGAGACAATCCAACACGTGATGGCAGGATGCAAGATCCTTGCGCAGTCAGACTACAAACATAGACACGATCAAGTAGCGAAAATAGTCCACCAGAAATTGGCAGCGAATGCTGGCTTTCTGACAGAAAAATGCCCGTACTACAAATATGAGCCAGAGACCGTGCATGAGAACGAAACACACAAGCTTTACTGGGATAGAGCAATCATAACAGACAAGACAGTCCCACATAACCGTCCTGACATAACCCTCGTCGATAAATCGAATAAGACCACGTACTTAATCGACATAGCAGTACCCAACACCAATAACATACAGACAACCTACACAACGAAAATCACCAAGTACCAAGATCTCAGACATGAAGTACGAGATATATGGGGTATGGAAAAGATCCTCATCATCCCGTTAGTCATCTCAGCAACAGGGATAGTACCAAAAACGCTTGCGACGAATTTGGAGATACTCAACATTGACCCAAACACCTACATTGAAATACAAAAAGCCACAATCCTAAACACGTGTCACATTGTCAGGAAGTTTCTAGACATGGCACATTAAGAAGTGATGTAAAAAGAGGCTTGGGAACATGGCGCTCTGCCCGTCCCAAAGCCTGTCTCCGCCAAGAATGGGCGAGAAAAATATATATTTTATTATATTTTATACTATTATCTAGAATTTTTTTATTACAGACGAAATATTTCGTAACTAGCATAAAGGAACCCGAAACTATTTTTGGGCTCGATTTATGCTAATTATAAGAAAAATTTCCTCTACTATTTCTTGCTCTAACGATGTTTTCATTTGCGGTGAAGGGTTTTCGTCCTGTATATTTTGAATATAATCAAACAAAATTTTGTTTTCTCCCATTACAACGGTGTTTTCGTTAAATTCAAATTCGCCGCAACAGGGTTCGACAATAACTGCCAGATACTTAGTTCAGAAATAGTTACATTTGAATTCTATATAAGTAAAGATTTGTCAGCAAAAAATATTTTAAATGGTAACAATAATAAATACTCCACGAGTAATTACATAAAATCGAGATTAACTGCCGCTGTGTCGTAACCCTATTCAGTGATAGTAACTTTTTCCAGAAATTTTAACTCACTTTTCTGAGTTAACTCTTTTGAATAGCTCACTGGTTCTCCACACGTCTCAGTGTGAAAGCACATGCTTCTAGTTGTTTTCTTTTTTCTTTTTTCTTTTTTTTTGTGAGCATTGCAAAGCTAGGAAAACAAACGTCATTCATTCTGCAGCGGGACTTACGATTTTTTGAGAAAACCGAACCTCTTTTCGCTTTCCTGAAACCTCGGACCCCTTTCAGAGGTCACTCGCCCTCGCTGTCCTCAAGGATTAACTCAACGTTTAAGGCCCAAAATTTTCATCATCCATATTTATTTCTAGTGTTGTGTCACTAATTTTCACCGTTTAAGAAAAGAATTTTTCTTTCCCACATCATTTATTCTTAACATTAAAGAGTAGATCTAGTAGATTTAGCATTCTTCCAAACGGGGCTCCATCGGAGGTCTCGAGGACCCCCAATAGAGTCCCGCGAATCGCAGTTACGAAGCACCGTTGTCTTAAAAAGCCAGCAATGAGAAATTTGTCAACTAGCTTTTTTTTTCACAATTGGTCATGTTTTTATTAGCTGAAATAACAATTGACAATTTAATGTTGCAATAGCTTTTACTTCCGAAGAAAAAAGTTGTCTTCAATCTTCAGAGAAGAAAACTGAAACTTCGCCGTAACGATAAACCTGTTTATCTTGTCGCAGTGTTTGAGCTATTGTTAAGTAATCTATAGAAGACATGGGTTTTGGTTACACGGGAAATTGCAAAGTAAAAGGCTTAGTGTGTAATTTTAGGGATAGTAAATACTACATGTAAATTTGTTGGTTTTAAAGGATCATATAAAGACTTTTAGTTGGAGATATTTAATTAATTTATTTTCTGGAAAATGAGTGGTTAAAAATGCTAACTAAATTACATCTTTAATTCCATTAAAGCTACTGGATTATAAAGCTTGAATATGATCATTTGTAAATAGGTAGAGCTACAAAAAAAAAAAGATGTGGGTATTGTACCAAACTCTGCGACATATATGCTGTACAATTTCGATACATGCAATACAGAATTATATGTAACTCGATAAAATTGTTATTCATCATTTTCAGAAAATACAGTGTTGTAACTTTATGTAGTATCTTTACTTTCCCTAATTTTAGGACGTAACTTCGAAAGGGAATAGTTCATTTTGATTCGGAGGGGCCGTTGGTTAATTTGTACGTGTCTTTGTTACGTAGGGATTGTAAACAGATTACATTGCTTCGGAATCTGCAACTGTCCGGAGGATCCTAACCTCTGCTACAAAGATAATCAGACCGCGGATTATGGGGGAGGGGGGCAAAAAAAGGATCGTATTTTACGGTAACATTAGGAATCGAGCTCGAGTTAATGGCAGGATAGAAGAATTCGGTGCCACTGTAGAATATGGTCAATGGTTTGATTCTTAAATAGCTTGCCAAAAATTCGCCATTCGCGCCAAAAATTGGCGACGGCAAAATTTAGGAAACTAAATTCAAGAGGCCAAACTTTCAAATACAATTTTCATTGGCTCGAAATTGTTAACTCCCACATTCCAGAGCTGTATGGCGAATGAGAAACCTGTTTTTTGATAATACAGCCCAGATGCAGTCTACTGGACAAATACGTTGATGATAGATGTAACTTTCTTTTTTTTTATCCAATCATGCTTTGTTATTTGTTTATAATCATAACTCCGTGGATATTCATTTCCGACTCCCCCATAAAAAGGTCCATTATGGTCCTTTCTGCACAAGGATCACGGTTATATACTTTTGATCCGGGTTTTGGAACACCCTATATATATAACGATCGTTCACAAAAATCGAGATCTCTACGTAACCGTTCGCCATCCATTTTTGTGGATAGTTTTTTGATCCTCTTGATTATGAACAAGTTAAATCTATGAGTTGTCTGACGAGTCGCCTAATTATATATTATCTAACGCGTATCGTTCATTGCGCGGTAGCCTTCCCTCAGCGAAAGTGTTAAATGCATGCTAGGCTAACGTTTTTACGCAGAGTATTGGAACGCAGGGCCAGTGGCCATCGGTACTGTTCCAGATGAACCAAATCGTATTAAAGTAAAAACCTCAAAATAATGAATTTTACGAAACGCTATACTATTCACATATTAATCTTTAAAAAATCTACTGCAATAGCGTATCAAAGTAAAAAATACGATTTTTAGTCTAATATAAAAAATGGTGGAAAGTAGAAGGTAGAAATTAAAGACTCATATGGGACACAATCAACTTTAAAAATGTCCATATGATTCAGCGTTGCAGAGAAAAAATTTATATTAAATTTTAGGGGCTTGATCGAGAACCCTGAGCCCCTTTCTTGCGCCATCGATGGAAGGTCCTTAAATTACATTTATTTAAGTTATGTAATCAAAAGTTGAATGATTTAGTTTTACTAAGTTGAAGAATTTCATGGAGATTAGTCACTGAATTATGAAATGAGGTTTTTATTACCTTCGAAAGGTCAAACTGTGACTTTATTCAAGTATTCATTATGATAGATAATTTTGACACCCACACTAAAGCTCAATCGGTATAGGAGAGTGAAAGAGACATCGTCCCCGTCCTGGAGATGAACTAGGGTATAAAAAAACACAAAAACTCGCCTCGGTGGCTTTGTGTGTTGACCAATATTTGGCAATTGTGTTATCCCTGAGAAGGGTAATAATATCTTACAAAAAGTTCATTATGGAAATTCAGCTCACCATCTCCCAAGGAAAACGAATACCGATACAAGGTGTTTGACCCCTCGTTAAACCAGCGTCGAATAGACTTTTGTCCAAACTTTTATAATTAAATCCTCTCATCTCAAAACGCAAGCAAAAGAAAATTGCCCTGAACCAAATTTCTTCCGTTAAAGAAAATCAAACAACCCGCAGGTGGAAATCAAATTCCTCTGAGACCCCATGATGTTGTCGAGGGAATTTTTATTACAAAGGCTGTTGTGAGCTATTTCGCCGTAGCATAAAATCAAACTTCCTCGAACGCAAAATTTCCTGATAAGAATTGACAGGTTTTTTTATAGCTTTTGTCAATTCCAACGATAAACACTGAATATATATATGATATTTTCCATAAACACACGCAATTACTCGGAGTTCATCCATCCATCCATCCATTCCTCTGATGTACCAGTGTAGGAAATATAATTATGCGTGTGAGTGCGTGTGTACATGTCTGTCTGTCGGTATGTAGGTATGCATGCGTGCACGTACGTATGTGCACGCACGCATGCATGTGTGCGTGCGTCCATGTACGCATTATTAAACAGACAGCGTCGAATTTTTTTAGTGTTTAACGTTTAAATAATGTCTTGCTATGACGCTTTGATTTATATTTACCCACTGAAAAAATTAGTGAGTTGTATAAAGCGCTTCGAGAAGCTAGGCCAATAAATGTATGACTGAATATATTTAAATAATAATGAAAATTATGAACGCATATTAATCTTTTTTTAATATAATTTCGTCGTCATTAAAAGCTATTCAAGTAAATTTTTTCAAGTAATCAACTTAGTACTACCAATTCTAAACAAATGAAGGACTGTGATAGTTTTAAATTAGAGAATAAAAATCTTTGAGTTTAATGTTAAAATTTTAAATTTAAAGCATATCAAACCAGAAGTCAAATATTTGTAACGCATTGCTTTTCATAAAATGTAAAGCATATGTTTTTGGACAAAAGAAGTTTAGTAACTTCAGATTTGAAGAGATCAGATTGGAGAGATGCAAATATAAGAAATTGTTTCCTTTGCTACATTTCTTCAAATAAATGTTTTATGAATATTATATACTGAAGGAAAAGGGGAATTTCGAAGACGCGTTTTTAATAAAATTGGGAATGCATTCAATTTGAATAAGTTTTATTGCTTTTTCTTTAATAAAAATTTCAAGTTTTTGCAAAGATAAATTAGCTTCAACTTGGTGACATTCAGATGAACATTAGAAGAGAAAGGAAGAAAGAGAGAAAGAAATATTAAATCTATAACTACCGCGATAAAATTCTAACCATTTGTAATATAACAATTATTTTAAGTTATTTAATGTAATTTTATACATATTGTGAATTACTTTTAATTAATGATTATATAAGGTATTTTACTTTGCTTGAAAAGGAGACTAGCGAGCTACTGAAAACATGTACAAACACACCAGTATTAAAATAAAAGTTATTACCCTCCTCATGGCTAGCGCAGTTGCCAAATTGTGGTTAACACACAAAGCCTCCGCGGCGAGATATTTGTGTTTTTCGTGGGGAATTTTTACTGGCTTAGCGGAGAGACCCTAGTTCGAATCTAGATCGGGGGCGATGCCGCTTTTTCTCCTGTTAAAAAGCTGAGAGAATGTAAAAAGCTCTAGTTTGAACTAAAAAAGTGAGCGTCGGAATTATTACCTATTATCTTTTTTGGGCAATTATTTTTAAAGTAAAAACCTTTTCAAAGCAATAATTTAATTTAAAAAATGTGAAAACGTCAATCGTAATAGACTTGGTAATAACTTTTTCAAAGTTAAACCAGATTTCTTTGTATTGCAGCTAATGTTACTTAGGCATTATCTCGGGCGTTTTTCCAAGAAAATGTTTTCTGAAAAAAGTATGCATTCTAAGTTTGAATTCCATTTGTATACATTTCGTCTAAAGATAGATATACCCAGGAAAACTGTTTCTACCAAAGTTTCTATTTGAAATTTGAATCCAATTTCCATAATTCGTCTTCAAGTTTTGTCGAATGGTATATAACATCGCAAATAACAAATTTATTCTGGAAATTTAATCGAAGTTAGCGATTTCGCAACACGCGCCAACTTGTTTTCGCCAAGTCATTAGTACCGCCAAGCTGGCGTCAGTCTCAGATGGAAAGTAGAATTTCATATCTTTTCGGTGTTATCCGACTACTTTCCGAATCTTTTTATTTCTAGATATTTGATGTTTTTAAATATGAAATCCGGAAACTTTCGGTAGAAGTATTATCACGTTTGTGAATGTGAAGAGTAAAAATATTCGTTGAAATCTCTTGCGTTAATTAATGCATTAACGACACGTTAAATGTAATTCATGTTTAATATGCAAAATGATTAATAGATTGCTTTTGACCATAAATTCCTCTATTGCATAATTGGAACTTTCTAAAGTATTTTATTTGTTTCGGCATTACCGAATAATTGCTATAAAAGTGTAGAACAATACATTGTTCTAACGTTAATTATTACATACGAACTAAGTAAATATTATTAATTATATGTATTCAACATAAATCTGTGAAAAATATAACGTATTAGTCAATCTTTAATATAATTGATGAGAAAATTAAGGAGTCAATTATTATTTGCGAATCCATTCATATTCATTCTTTGTTTTTAGACATTATGAATTACAAGACATTATTAATTATTAAATTATTTTAGACATTATTAATTACTCATGGGAGCCCATGAGTAATTAATTTAATTTCCATAGGATTTCTAAGGAGGGCTGAGGAAAATGAACGAGTATTTCGAGAAAAATTATCATCTCCCTCTGAAAGCTTTGAAGAATTTTAATGAATGTACAAGATACTAAAACGCTGCAAAAATAATTGATACTGCTTGACAATTAGTAATGAGCTAAAAGTACCTTATTTTAAAATGTGACTGTAAACATTTTGAAGGTAAATGCATTTTTCAACGACTGGGGCTCGAGCCTCCTTTGCCCCCCCATATGGGCACCCATGTAATCAATGTAGAATGTAGCCGAGGATCAAAGACATGGCTTGTAAACTATATTAATTGTTGCTATTTTTCCCTGTCTCTGTTTAATCCACTTGAGCATGCGCATTATTCAA
Source organism: Dysdera silvatica (assembly GCA_006491805.2). Lineage (NCBI taxonomy): Eukaryota > Metazoa > Arthropoda > Arachnida > Araneae > Dysderidae > Dysdera > Dysdera silvatica. The sequence goes on from QLNU02013775.1 coordinate 13,008, forward strand.
TTCAAGGGCCCCAATGTTTCCTTATGGTTGATGCCCATGAACGAAATACAGACAACAATATCTACAATTCACTTTCGCATAAACCGAGATTCACACAAGAAAGAATGACTCATTATACACATACGTAAACCGCGAAATTTCTATTTACGACTACTACATTTATTTGTAAATAGCAATATACTTTGCCGGATTAATAATACTTTAATGAAGTCACAATATTTAGATATCAACATACGTTCTATAACAAAAAAATCGATGCACCAAGAAGGAGTTGTCCGACTGTAATAAAATTTCGTATTCAAAGACATTTTGACCGAACATGCAAATGATTAAAATTTGGTGTCCAATGAATGAATAGCGGGAACTCCAGCGCATCGGAACTGCGCATTCAGCAGGTGTATATAAGGAGCGATTCTCAATATGTGGTCAAAATTTCTGTTGCATTTTGACTGTGGATATCTTACGTTGACTGTAACAATGCCTCGCCAAAAGATTCGTGCTCATTACGAGCATACGTCAGAGTTTGAAAGAGGTTATGCTATAGGATTGAAAGAGGCTGGTTGGACGAATCGATGTGAAAATTGGACGGTGCTGGCAAGAGTGAGTAAACAACGACAAATGTCAGCGTCGGGATGGCAGTGGTCGACCTAGGGCCACAACAGAACGGGAAGACAGAGCGATTGTCAGAGCAGCTGTCACAGCACCGGATTCGTCGTTATCAACTATCCAACGTGTGGCCCGCACACATGTGTCCAACATGACCCTCTGTAGACGACTGAGAGAGCGGAATTTACGCTCGCGCCGACCGTTACGCCGCTTACCTCTCACGCCTTTACACCGTCAAGTCCGATTACAGTGGTGCCGGGCTCGATCAACTCGGAACTGCGCTGACTGGGGACGTATAGTCTTTAGTGACAAGTCCTAACGACAACCGCAGACGTGTCTGGAGACGTCCAGGGCAGCGTGGGGATCCTGCGCTTACTATCGCACGCCACACATGCCCACAACAGGGCGTTATGGTGTAGGGTGCCATCTCCTTTGATAGCCGGACCCCTTTGGTGGTCATTTCTGGCACACTTACAGCACAGCGGTACGTAGACGACATTCTACGACCGGTTGTGTTACCGTTCCTTTTGCGACACCCTGGACTTACGTTTCAACAAGACAATGTCCGGCCGCACACGGTACGTGTTGCTATAAATTGTCTTCAAGCTTTCCCAACACTTCCTTGGCAATCTAGGTCTCCTGATCTCTCTCCTATAGAGCACATTTGGGACACCATGGGAAGGCGATTGCAACCATCCCGGAATGTTGACGATTTAGCCAGACAGTCGAAGACAATTTGGCAAGAAATTCCGCAGGACACCATCCGGGATCTTTATCAGTCTATGCCACGCCGGGTGACAGCTTGCATCCAGGCCAGAGGTGGACCAACGCCTTATTGACTTCCTCCATTTGTAACGGTCAAACTCTGCAATAAATCATTCAATTGTTCTGAAATTTTAATTGTTCCTTTTTCTGTGAATATTCTTTACGTCCACCAATTTTTATCGCAATCGGACAACTCCTTCTTGGTGCGTCGATTTGTTTGTTATAGAGTGTATAAATCGTCTGTGCACCTTCAAGTATTCATTACACTGATGATTCTGATTGAAATGCTTTAACTGAATTTGCAATTTGTACCTTCTTATATGACATACTGACTAAAGTGAATGTAGGTCAGATAAATATTATAGTGCGTTGGCTGTTATCGTGATTTTCTATGCTTCATTTCCTTAATAGAAATGGTTTAATCCAATATAATATTCACACTTTACGTAACACGTTGAATCTGTCAGGAAGATGAATCAGTCCATATAATTAGAAAAATAATTCGTGAGTACACAAGCTGCAAATTACTGGATGCAAGGAAATACGATTATTAAATTTTCGTGATATTATTCCGCTGAATGGAACTAACTACCTACTTTCCATAGAGGTTTCAAAGACGAATAAATTTTATCATAATATTCGATATCTTCTTCCCTTAAAATCAGATATTGACCGCCTTAAACTCTTGTGAGATTGAAATTTAGAAATGAACTTAATAAAAATTAAATAAAAAATAAAATAACACACAGGTGGCCCAATCAAAAAACAGACACACACACACACTCATAATTATAAATATTAATCTAAATAGAAATATATTGGTTTTGTTATTATTTTTCTCCCTTCTGCCGAATTTGTCTTAAATTTCAGATTAAAGTATTGTATAAATTTATGAAGATTGTACTAAACAACTGGATGGATCCATGGTCTCAAACAGCTGCCCTTATATCAAAGATTGAAGATTTCCTTTAAACAACCAGTATGCAGCACCTCATAAACCCGTTCAAGAGACCTGGAAAGTTTATCTATCATTGACATTTGGGAGATCCTGTAAACAAAAAGAAACCTCAGCTAAAGAAAATACATCATCTTTGAAGTGACTTTTTTTTCTAATAACTAATTCAATACTTGTGTAAAGGAAATATCACTTGTAACAGAATTTATGTCAGTGTTTTATCGCTTAAAAATTCCTATGCTCTCTTCTCCAGAGTATTAACGATACTTTTCTACTTAACTTATAAATTTATACATTCTGTCTCTGAACCACCTCGCCTCGCCTTTTTGATTTTTTATGTTCCCCTAAAATTGGCCCATTTAATAAATCAGACACACATGCCAGTGAGGATACGGCTAAAATTTACATCTACATAAATCTATAGAATAATTCAAAATTCCCAAACGTACACTCAAAATGAGTTAAAGAAACATAAGTCTAGCTAGGCGTCGCTCTGTCCACTCAGACCAAGAACTAGTGGTGAGAAAGTACTAGATTAGCATAATACTACTAAAATTTATGACGGCACTTGAACATCACAGTTACGGTCCAGGAAAATTTCAGGTTTTCAGAACCCAGCTTTATCTCACATCACAAAAGTTACTCTTTTGCTAAAGGGCAGGGAGAGAAACGATTTCACTGGATGATGCAATCACCTAGTCTGGCAACCCTATACAGTGTCTTTTTTCGCAGGAGAAAAACTTCGAGCAAGTGACCAGTGTGTGTCTGAAAGTCCCTTAGTGAAGATGGTGTAACAACCTCTCCCCAAAATTGGCGAAGACGAGGCCGCCTTAATATGTAGGTAAAATAATTTAAGTCCTTGCTTTCAATTTTCTTTAATTTAAATTAATACCCAGTGCCTCCGGCATAATGATTCATTATGTTTTAAAGTAGTATTAAAAATTCCTGGGAGGAAGCAAAAATCCCAGCTTAAACTCAGGCCGAAAGATGTCGAGTCAAGTTGATAATTTTGTAAGGGGCAATTGATAAATTTAGAAATGTCCTAGTTCTTATAAGAATTTCCCGTAAGTATAGGTGTCCTATTCTATGTACTAAGATTCAGTGGGAAAGCTAATAAAATTGGAAGGCAATGTTGTGTAATTGTAAATTTTTTTTTTTTTAGTAATTTTGTTTACAATTCTATTTACTTAACAAAAATATTCTTGGATGATTGAATATACGTTTATCTTATATAATAAGAAATTCGTTGATTGCATTAAAAGTTTATCATTAAATAATCATATTGAATTGATTTTTGTCTGTCTGTATTTCGTTGATTAAAATGGGTTTTAGTTGTTTACATTTCGCTTTGTATTATCATTAAATAACAAAATAATAGCTACCACTATTTCAGATCATTAGCCTATCTCTTCAAAAGGGATTTTAAATTAATAATTCTTATTTTGTGCAGAATGACCATGGTTGACTTGTATACATAAAGAAACAACGAACCAACATAATTAATAGTTTTTAAACTCATTGCAATTTAAACATACTCTTTCGATTATTCAAGGGTATTAAACTCAAGACATAACTAATTACTATAAATCTGGAAGGAAAATTCAATAACCATACAACACACTAAAACAGCGGTCGCCAACCGGTGGTCCGCGAGAAAATTTTGGTGGTCTGCAGAAAAATTTGCATTTTTAATGTTTGATTAATAAAACAAAAATAATATTCTAAGGAATTCTCATATTCTGAATGACAATTTTTGCCTTTATATTGTACTAAATTCACGACATGTGCTTGATAGAATCTAAAACTTTTAACTTTCTATTGAAATAATTAATTGCAAATTTTTATATCTAGGATATACTTAAGATAATTATCGGCAATCAATGAAAAATAAACTTACTTGCCTCAATGCGGTTACCTGTATTTATCTTTTTAAAAAATTTACATTAATGTTCCGCGAGATTTAAAATTATGAATTTAGTGGTCCGTGAGGTCCGAAAGGTTGGCGACCTCTAAAGTACCGTTCAGCTGATGTTTGATCCTTCTGTCAACAATTCACGTTTCTCCACCGAAAATAAGTCCTAAAGTATCTATATCACTTCGCTGAACATTTTTAACCACTTACGACTTACCTACTTCAAACTAAATCACACTTTATTCAGACGGAAGCAATTATTTACAATTTATTAGTTTAGTTGAACCGTCTAAGCAGCAAAGGGACTGTGGAATCTGACGAAGCCCCTGCTGCCCGGTATTTTATAAATTTAGTGGAAGTAGCAAATGGTCAATTCTTTCGGGGATTTTCTGACTAAACATATCATCCGAAAAAAAAAATGATATAGATTTAGGGAAAATGGCTGCAGACTTGTCTTTGCACAAGAAACTTTGGAAAGATTTGATCTTATAACTGATATAGGAGAGCATTTTGTTTCAAGTGGCCAGACATTATAACTATAGCGGAGTTTACAGTTTCGTACGTTACAGTTTCATATATATTTTGCATTGCTTTCAATTAATACACCCTTTAAAAAAAGAATTACAAGAAACTAATCCGATCATCTCAAAATTTTGTATGCAAATTTGTCTAGCTCAGAACTATAAACGCTTAAAATTTCGTGGCCAATGAATATTAACTTCGATCATAGAATAACTTTTTCTACTGCAGAACTGGTATTCTATAAAACAGCCAACAATGGAGGGCTGTTATAATTTTTCTCATTGTCTCCATTACAGTTCTCTGGGGGGGGGGACACCACTAATAATGGCGTCACGATGCACTTAAAGAGGTTGTAAATAATTAGGCGACTTCGAACGGAATTAGTTCGAACGGAGTAGTTGGGATGCGCGAAGTGGGCTGATCATATTCTGTAAGAGGATATCACTTGGGCCGTACAGACACGGTTGTACAAAGGTGTTGGCAGCAACGGTTATTGTAAGGTAAACATCAGCGAACTAAAGCCTCTGGAAAGTAAAGTTGCAAGAATGCGAGGTAAGAGTGGCTGATTGTGCGACTGGCCCAAACTGCACCAAACACATCATTGAAAACCAGACAACGTGCTGTAGCTTCTTCCGTACCACCTGTGGTACCTTCCACCATTTCACGGCGTTTGACTGAGGCAGTGTTACACTCACGTCGCTATTTAAGATGTATGCCTTTAATCCCTCAACATCATCAAAAGCCTGTGGACTGGTGTGGTATCGGATCAACATGGTTTGCCAACAGATTAGCGTCACATAGTGTTCAGTGATGAATCCCGCTTCAGTCTTAAAGCAGATGACTACGGCATCCGTGTGTGGAGGAGATCAGGCCAGAACTCCAAAACATACTTTGTTTTTACTGTCATTACTCACGATGTGATGGTGTGGAATGCTATTTCCTACGAAAGCTAATTACCCTTAGAAGTCTTACGTACAACTTTAACAACTGAACGATATGTTGGTCACAACCTGTCACCGTTTGTATTACCCTTCACGGCACCTCATCCTGGGGCTATTTTCCGACCTGACAATGTCAGATAATAGGGACAAGTCACTGCAAATTATTTTAGATTAAAGAAATATATTCTAAGTTTGCATTATACTCTAAGTAACGAACTTCAATTTACTTTGATATAATATATCGTGTACCAGGTCACCATCTATCCACCACGGCATTGACATTTCAAATAACGTTGGTTTATAATACGCTCCAAATGATGCGGGTTTCAAACAATCTGTTGTTTTTGTTCGTCATCAAGAAAAAAAAAAGAGGTATGTGGTTTAATGTTTCTTAACTCCTGGGCCGGGCCCTGGCATCAATTATGCCGGGCCGCCAGAGATTCTGCTGCAACTTGTTATTTTAGTTTTCTAAGCAGTTTTTCTGAATAAATATTTTATTGTGAAAGTTTTCCGAGAAGAATAATAGTCGCGAATGCACCAAAATAGCTCAGACTAAGAAGGCCTAAATCTAACATCTGTGCAGCAACTGCCAATGACCAAGCCGTGTATTTTTAAATATGTGAGCATTCATCACTGATCGAGAATTTTCAGACATCGGCATATTTTAGCAATCGAGATGGAGTATACCACACATTATGACCGGTCATAAACTGCCTGCAAACCGATTACAATAGTGTGCGGTGAAGCCTTTGTTTTTAAAACTGAACAAGAGATAACTTCTGTGTTGTAGTAAATCAGTGACCAATTAGAAAGGGAGTGTATCAACAAAGTGTACATTAATAGAAGGAGTGAGATCATACTCTTTATGTTTATGCTATGATTAATTATTCAGATTTATGATATTTTAATTTATGAACTTTAAAAATATGAAAGGTATTTACAGGCAAAATTTTTCCGGACCGGGTCCTTGTCTCATGAAGAAAAGTATTCAGAGGTTCGCAGTCTGATAAAGGTTAAGAAGCACTAATGCAGTTCATGCCTATTGCATTTTATAACATCTCTCTATTTATGACGACGTTTGAAAACCAAGACTTTGGAGTACAGAAATTATACAGCAATTTTTCCCTCCCATGTATATATATAGTTCGAACTAGAGTTTTTCTGCTTTTAGAGAAAAACAGACGTCTCTTTTTCTTCAAAAACAAAAAATCTCCAGCTTGAGCTACGTCTAGTTTGATACGTTAGACGTAAAAATTATAGTATAATAAATTCCCCCACGAAAACTCACAAAATCTCGCCCCGGAGGCTTTTCTGTGTTGACCATATTTGGCAATTGTGTTATCCCTGCGAAGGGTAATAATATCATACAGTACAGAAATTCTACGTTTCTTATAATAAACCTTAATAATAATTAAAATAAAAACTAATACTAAATAAATGAATGAAAAAATTAACTGAAAACAAACCTCAATAAAAATGTAGGATTGCCAGTGGTTAGTTCTATATAGTGTAAGATGACTCTGAATTTTTAAATGATGATTGCGATTATCATCATATTCAACCATTATCCGTCCATTAATAGAATCGAAAGTCTCTCCTAGTGCCTACATATTACGTTCCTGTTTTAAGCAATCCGTTCCCATATTATCCAACCTTGATCTTTTATTTCATTCATCCAACTTATTTGAAGACACTTTCATGGACTTTGACGGTCTTTGGGATTTTTTTTGAAAACTTTGATTGTTGTCCATTGCTAATCAGTTCATTATTGCGATATGCCCAGCCTACTGATATTTGAGTTGTTTTATTGTAACTGTCGAGAAAATAACGTAACTTTTTAGTTTACAATTCTCGAGCTTAAATTATTATAAAATACGTGCCTACGAGCTGTGAAAAAGAGTTTTCTTTTTTTTTTCCTTCTTTTTGAGCTCGGGGAAACAGTTTGGGGCAAACAGAAAAAACGTTCTCAATGAACGTGTTATTAAACAAAACTTTTGTATATAGTTTCTTGGATTCATTATATCTAAAAGATCAGAAGATTGGGTATCATTTCTTGTATAGATGAAAAGACGTCAAAAGCAGAAGAACTAAACAACAGCATCATCAGTCATCGAGGTCATATCCCAAGAAAGGTGAATGAATATATATATATATATGACTACAGATAAAATCTTGGGTATTATAATGAAAGTTACGCTGAAAGATAACACTAACAATGTTGCCCTGTATCTAGTTTGCTTTCTCTCACACAAGCTTAATGAACCCTTGTTTTTACAGACCTTTAGTTTACAAACTCTGATTTTGGTCCCGAAAGGCATCCCATAGGAGCAGGATTTAAATTAGGTTGGAGCCCAGCTCTGGTACTTCTTCATTTTTGGCGATTATTTAAATATTAGCCAGAACCCCTAAATAGACACTTTCATGAAAAAAGAATGAATTTTTGATTAAAGTCATAAACTTTGTTGTCCAGAAAAATGAACATAAATAATTCGCATGATTTATCGATTCTTTTGCAGCCATTTGATTTTTTAATCGATGTATCATAATATTAGGGCTCCTGCACTTTTTTTTTGTTAGAAATTAAGCCCTGCAAATATGTAATGTTAATTCCTATTTACGAGCTTTCAATCATTCTAGTACTACCGTAGTGGAACTTTCTTGATAAGAATTATTATGATGTTGACATTTAGTCCTAGTTCTCGTGTCAATTGGAAAGTTTTCTCTTGTTTAATATATGTATCCAATTTTATGTTTTTTTCTATTGATATATAAATATAATTTCTCTAGAATAAATTTAAATTTCTCGCAAAAAAAGGTTAACTTTAAACTCGCTACTTCATTTATTCTTTATTTTTTGTGTTATTTGACTAATATATGGTCCTGTTTAAGTTGAATAATTGAGACTTTACTACATTCCATGTAAGGTGTCCGAAGATATTATGGCCAGGCTAAGTTTTGCCGTTTTTTGCCGAAAGCATTTTTGAAACTTTTAAAAGACAAATTATTGTACAATGAAGTTTGAAATCTTGGTAATATTGAGAAAAATAATCAGACGAATAGCACACCGTGAACGGATTACAAAAAATTCATTCTTCCGAAAGTCCACTTGTTAGTCATATTAAAACATACGACCGTTATATGGCCAACAAACTTTCGTTCCTCTAAATTTGGTTTTTTCTTTAACACAAAGCAATAAATATGAGTTTTGTGCACAAAATATCTAAATAAATGTGCATTGGAGTAAATTAGTTGAATTGAGCACAAATAAAAACTTCGTAATTTGTGAACACAAAAAAAAAAAGAATATCGAAAGAAAAACTAATTCAATTGGACAAAAGACAAGAAAAAAGACTGAAAACATAATAAATTCATTATTTAGATTTTATCTTAACTTTTAATGCAAATGAATTTAATAATGACTAGTACACTTTGGACTGATAAACAGCCCGTTACCTTTTCTTGTAAGACCAGCGCACTCTTCATGGACATAAGCGTGACAAAGCGTGCAAAGTCGCATATCTTTAACACAACACCAGCTCTCTGTTGTCTTGGTCACATTCTTTGATGATTCTGTTTTATAGAGTTAATATTCAAATTTCTCAGCATTACCCGGTGCTCGATGAGTAAAAAAAATGTTTCCCCAACAACACACCACTACTATTGACAGCCGCTTTTATGATTCGGTTAGATTTCCGTTTCGTTTTAGGCGTAAGTAAGATGCCGTCAAAAGAAGCATTGGAGGTCGGAGTTTTGATTGCTTTGGGATAATTCAAATGAGAAGGATGAATTTCGGCATCATAATTGTGTGACGGCTTGTCAAAAAAGTCGAAGTCATTCATCTGAATCGGATGATAGAGTCCTCAGTCAACTATCCGTTTTCTTTTGCAAACCGGATGGGCCTGGTACTGGATGGATATGGTCATTCAGTAGTCCCTGTGATGTGGTGGCCGGTGCACTGTTATAAACAGATGATTCTGGTGGTAGCTTCTCTGTGGGTAAGTTCGGTACATAGACTTCTTCGGGGATTACCAACGGATTGAAGCAGAATGTGCCAATAGCTCGAAACCCACTTTTCACATTGGCTTGCGTTGTGGCCTTCTCCCATGTCGGCGTAAAAATGTCACCAAAATTCAGTCTGGAAATATCATGTTCCTCTTTATGTGCGTCGAAATGTTGGAGCGTGTACTGTTCCCAAAAGATCACAAAACTTGGGAAAACACCTTTGTCTAAAGGTTATAATTCCTGTGTCGTGTTAGCTGGCAAACAGTACAGAAGAATATCATTTGTTTCAGCGGCTTTGCAGATCTCATAATCCAAACGTGACTTAGCCCCATCGAAGGTCAGAAGACACTTGCCATCTGGTTTAAATCTACAGAAATGTTCCAGTGGTCATAAAACCTTTTGCTGTCATTCTTGTGATTGAACCTGTAGGCAAATTTTTTTCCCAGGCTGGTTTTTTTCTGATACCTGCGAACAAAACCATAGTTGGAATGATGGCCCCTATGGCATTTCCGTACGTTACAGTAGTAACACTCTGGTCATGTTCCTTTGCAACGATGTGAACACGCTTGGCACCCTTTTTCGCAAGCACCTCCAGATCTTTGTGCAATTACAACCTGCACCCCTTCTCATCCATGTTGAATATTTTTTCTGAAAATTTCAGTAAATCATATTGCGTAAGAATTTTTTGCAATTTCTGAAAATGATCGTGAATAATAAATTTGTTGACCTTTTGCGCTCGGGCAGGGTTCAACTTTTGAGCTCTCTTTCTTACAACTTCTGGATTCCGCCCCATAAAGGTCCTGAACCAAAAGCGACCTGCACTTCCGTTAGTGAATGAGTGAGGTGAGGGATCCCATTTTTTTCGCAAAATTTAAAAATGTTGAACTTCAGAATTTTTGTTGTGAGGGGATACCCAACGTCTGACAAACGAAAGATCGTCTGGCACAAATCATTTTCTTGCTGTTCCGTAAGAGTGGGCTTTTTACCCAGACGTAACTTCAAAACCGTATTATCCTTTAAATAACGACGCAAGGTTCGTCTCGGTATGCCATATTGTTTTACTTGCAGCGTTTACTGATGACTTACCTGCTGTAACGGCTTTTAGCGCCTTCTTGTGACCAAGCGCCTCGTTTTTGCTTAGTATCAAAGGGATTCATATCTGAAATATAAAAAACGGTAATGGTTCTGCCTGGAAAAGATTTGAAATGTGAAGCAAGGCGAAGTTCAACCACTTTTCGTAAATTAAGTGTATGTAAAATTCCTAGGTGTTAGTTAAGTGCGAGTTTGTAATTGCGGATTGCATAGTTAAAAACTTCCTTTTTTTCTAATATCTGTAGATATTATAACTATATCATAGTACCTATGGACGCATATACTATCAAGACAATGCCATAATTAACGCCATTAGCTGCACACATATAATTAATACCAAAGAGTTTGTCTCGGCGCGTTGATTAACAAAATATTATAATCATATGCCGTTTATCGAGTGATGAACACAAATAGGTTCCAGCTTAACATTGTCCTTTCCAGAAAAACAAACGGTAGTTATCAGGGGCGCATTAAAAGGGATTAATCAGAGGGGGTGGTTCCCTCCATAGGGGCGCTTGCCTAAAATATATCTAAAATGCTTAAAAATAGCTTAAAACCTTGCTTCGGGGGGGAAATCTCCCCTTTAATCCGCCCCTGGTTGACACCTTACATCAGTTTTACCAAACTTTATCAAAATTTTTACTTTATTCTATTTTTCAGTGGATGTATTTTACAATAATTTCTTTCATAAAAATAAGTTCATGTTTTGAATTGGGAAGCTAATATGGCCGGCCAACCGGTCATAAAGTCAACCTAAACGATTTCCACAAAATCCTAAATCGCTGACGAACTATTAAAGCAAATTTAATTACAGTTACTTTACTTCAACAAGCATAAGAAAACCGCACATGAATCAATAAAACAATTGAAATTTCATATTAATAGGATTTAAAAACAAACGCAAACTTACCGGAGGAAAAATTATAACGTACGTTTGGTATTAACACTTTCTCTATAATATCCTTGTTCGCAAGCGAACTACGTACTCCAAATCGATGCCATTCCGCAACATCCCTCTAGCGACATGTCCGCACCAAATGCGAACACCCTTTGTCGGATTCCTTTGGAATTGAGTCAAATTATGGCACCTTAGCAATATTATAGGCCTGGCCATACACCTTAAGCTTTAAAGCACTTTAAGCTAAAGGCTTCAGACACCTTACTTTTCCATTTCTTCCATAAATTCTTATTTTCCTTTAACCTAGATGCTTAAATTTTTACTACGAATATGATCCGAATTTTGATTTCAAATTTAACTTAAAAGATAAATTGAACAATGAAAATGAATTTAATTTTTAGTATTAATATCTTGTAATTTTTTAAAACGGTATTGGTGCGTAGGTAACTTATTAATATGTGTTTGATAAAGGTCCTCCGACGGTCACCCTTCCCAATTCCTGCCTTGCTTAATTCCTTCCTTTGATAAAGGTTCTTATTTTGGAACTTGGACCAGTTTTGCTCAAAACTCATGGCTTTGAATGCAAATAAGTCAGGAAAGGTAGGGTATTTACTCACTTTGCTTTAACTCTACGAAATTTCAGACATTTTTCATTGATTCATCACTACTAATTTCAATGTTTGCAGCAATCTCGAAAATTGAAAGTGGATATAATATTTCCTTCTAATAAATAATATTACAATTATGATCAAGGTAACAAAAATGCTAAGCGTTGTCGAATATGAAAGACTAATGCTTTCAACTGCATTTCTCACGTGCGGATGCTTTTAGACTATTGTTAGCTTAAAAGCGTGCACACATACATAAACTAGAAAATTCAATTCTAATAATAAAATTATGCTAAGAAAAGAAAGTGGCATGAAAACAGTAGAACAACAAAAAAGGTTAATCGACTACATAAAGCTTAAGAAAGAAACTTGTTCATTTACATAGACTGAAGAAGAATTTTTTTAAAAATAGCACTGTAAAGATCTATTACCAGCAAATTTTCAACCACCAAAGCAAATTTGAATAAGCAAAAACAAGTCCTTAATTTTTTAATGTATCAATACGATCCAAAGTAAAGAAATGGCGATTAATTGTAGTAGTGAGTGAAAAGAGGGGCTCCAAATAAAGAAAAAGCGGATCTTATCTTCAGCACACAAAGCGAGCGCATAAATTCAATCTAAATAAACACCAACTAGACTCGGCACTAAAGCAGATGCTGCCTATTCAAAAAAGCAGAGAAAACAGTGGAACGTTTAATATATTGCTGAAGGAAGGTGCTTAAATGGAATATACAGAGCACCATACAGTGGCATAGATATAGAATTTGGGCCCCCAATACAATCGCTGGTAGAGAAGCGCCGCACCCCATACCAGGATTCCACAATTATACTACCTAAGGAGCCTCGACTTCCAAAGGCCCCCAACAGCAAGGACCCTAATGCAACTGCATTGAGTGCATTGACATCGCTACGCCATTGGCATCGTAACAAAGGGGGTGGCAAAACTCACTATAACGTTTGAAACGCATGCAGGGTTATTCGGAATAGATGTTAGCGCAATTATCTTCTTAATCGTTAGCCATAGAAAGAACTTCAAAGGCTACCAAGTGCTCAAATTATGAAGGATTCTAAATATGTAATTAATTTTATGAGGGGTTGTATGCGTATAAAAATATGGAGTTTAACTTTTTACACTGCCCATCAATAGCGAATTTCCAGTTAGAAAAATACATTGCCTTATATCTAATTACTGAAATAAAATATATTTTATGTTCCTATGTTGAATAGTTGCTGAGATACCATATATTCAAAATTTTGGATTTTACTGGGAAGTTAATAGGGTCAATCTACAAATGGAAAAAATGAGACAGCACTTTCAATATATTGTAAATCTGTTTGATATTAAAAACAAATGTGCTTCGGGTTTTTTTACAAATAGTCCCCTAAAGTTATAATTATTTCGTCCAAAAAAAATTGCCGAAATAGGGATAAAATATTATACTCAATGAAATTGAATCTTCAATAACTCTGCGAATATTTTATGTAGAAATACATAGATATTTATTTGAATAACTAGATATCGCGCAGTATTTTTTCTAATTGGAAATTTTTGGTAGAGGATCTGTATAAAAAATTAAGTTTCGTATTTTTAAGGATTCATAACATCTTATAAAACAAATAACATACTCAACATTTTTACATAATTTGAGCACTTTGTAACCTTTGAATTTTTTCTACGGCTAACGGTTAAAAAAGTAATTTTGGTAACGGATATTCGGAATCACCCTGTATAACTCGCTAATAATGATCGAGTTAGCCAACTAAAACCATTAAGCAAAATAATTAGTAGATTCAAATTCTGTACGATATGTATTTTAAAATCTACTGATATACCAACTTGCCGCAACACATCACTTCAGATTTCAATCATTGAAATAAAGCTCATGTTTTTCACAAGCATTGCAGTGCAGATGTAATACATACATGGAATTACTGATGTAGTACAGATGCCAAAAATCACAGTAATGATAGAATTGGGGAAGATAAACAGTTGGAAAATATTACAGCAGCTGAAGATCCGTATATCGTTGTTAAAATACTTTGGGAAAAAGATGTTTAACTATACGTAAAAATAACTGCTTGTTAGCACTTGAACAGATTTTTCTAATCAAGAATCTTACCAGGCAATTTGTTCTCTGCCATGAGGTGAACCTTATTAATTTCCTCGCTTTCATCAGTTCTGCATAATTACCATTTCCCAGTCTGTAATTACTTTGGACATCTTTTAACGGAGGTTTACTATTACCTTAAAAAATCCAGGAGTACTAACTTTATTAAGCTTTTGTCCGAAAAATATATTCTTCGCTAATGTGGTTGTTACGTTGAAAGGAAAAAAATAAGCTTAATAACTAAATTGTTACTTTTAATTAAAGAATTAAGGATGGATTTATGACTAAATTATGTAAAATTAATAAGTAGGCCAAAAATAAAAAGGTTAGAATATGAAAAGTGTGATAAACAAGAAGGCTATAAGGAACTAAATATTTGCAAAGAATGACAATAAAAAGCACTTAAATCATAGCAATTTAGAACATGGCATATGAATGAATTCAGTGGCATGCGATCCATGAAGACAATGCGTTTTCAAAGCATTGCTTGCCGACAACGAAAATTTAAAATGCATTTAGATTTTTTTCCTTAATTATAAAGGTTCACCAGACTTTGCGCAGCTGAAATTTCCTGGAGATCAAAATGAACTTCGCAATATTTTTGTTGAAACAACCGCAACTTTTTTGAGGAAGGGGCTATTAACGCCAAATCAAGAGCAATTTGAGAATTGCTTTCCATTAAGAATGGTAGCTATGGATACAGCTATGTACACATTTTATTTTGATAATATTTTCGTTTTCTATGAACTCGTGTTTTCGGCTTGAAATCTGTCAGTTTTTCAAACTAAACAATTAGATTTATAAATACTGATTATTTTAATTTTTTAAACCGCATAAATTAGAAATAATTTCAATCTGGAATCAATTCCAAGATCGCGTATATTAAAGACGATGTTGCCATTTAGTCGCATCAACACTAAATTTTGTTGCATTTTGAACTGTTTAAGAGCAAGACCTTTTGGCCAATGAAGCTTTCAATGAAAACGATACAAAGCAAAACATTAAATGACAAATAATGGTCAACACAAGAAAGCCTCCGGGGCGAGATTTTTGTGAGTTTTCGTGGGGGAATTTATTATACAATAATTTTTGCCACCCACGTATAATTAGCTCAAGCTTTTTTTTGTTTTGTTTTTGGAGAAAAGGAGGGGGCCGTCTTCATGAACGACCTTGGTTCGAATCCAGGATGGGGACGGCGTCTCTTTTTCTCCAAAAACAAAAAAGCTCTAGCTTCATCTAAATATACGTGGATGACAAACATTATTGTATAAGAAATTTCATCTCTGTTTGCCTACGTATGTAGTAGTTATATAAAAAAAGACTCCCATCGAAGAAACGCCAATGGACCTCCTTGTAATATTGTGTTACAATGAAAGTTTCCGGCCCCTAAAATATGGGGAAAGGAGTAGGACTTAGGCTATACGCGGATGCGGGTGATGGGATCCGGACGCGGCCATCACCCATCAGCCCCTTATCAAAAATATAGATATATATGTCAAACCAAACTGCGCTCTTTAAAGCATATCGGATCGGCTTTCTTTATGCCAAATTTTACAACGTCTATATTAAACCAGATCGGCCTTCTTTATGTCACATCTTACAGGCCCTCTATGTTAAACCCGACCTGCCTTCTTTATGATAAATTGAGGCGGCCCATATGGCCAGTCCGCCCTTGCATAGTATGCCATACTGTCTACGTGATCTTATTGAGGCCAAGGGAGATGTCATTAAATATTGACCATTCACAATGTTTTTCATCTAAAGGAATTATGCCACTTTTTGCGTGCTATTCTAATTTTTTGAACCGCTGTGAAAATTGTTCTAATTTTTTTAATTTTTAGAAAAAATTCACCGCAAAAAACTTCGCCATACCATACTAATTTTTTTTATGTTATGGTCATCTATAAAATATGTAGAATGTGATAGTACACTTCAAAATTCTCAACAGTTATTTGTACCGAAATAAATGCAAATATCAAACCTCTATGTGCTTTATTTTTCATTAATCTTATATTTTGAATTGGAGTTGTATATGACGGAAATCAGCGGATTAAACGAAGACTCTGAGATAGTCGAAGGAATAGCTCCTAAAATCTTAAAAGAAGAAGTAGCATTTGCAATAAAAAGTATGAAGAAAGGAAGATCCCCTGGCGATGATGGCATTACATTAGATATCTTAAAAGAAGCTGGAGAACATGTAGAAGACATACTCGCAAAATTCTTTACCAAATGCCTCAACAGTGGTAACATACCAAACCAATGCGATTCTGCAATGGTAATTCTTTTGCATGAAAAAGTGGTAAACAGGGTTTGGAAAATTACCGACTAATTAGCTTGTTACCTGCTATTTATAAAATCCACACAAAATTGCAAACACATCGTTTGCAGAAAAAATTCGTGCAGCTATAAAGAGCCTGGTATAAGGGCCCATATGTATGCACTCCAAATGATTACGGTACTAATTATAAGGTGAGCATTCTCATCATATTAACCACTTAGCTTACAATGTCGTGTCAGAGACGTGGTGAGGCGGCCGTGCCAAATGTAAATAAAACGTATCGGAGACGTTGTAGAGCTGATCGGGCTACAGACGACATTTACTCAGTTTTCTTTACTGCATTTGGACCACAGACTTATTTTTTAAGAGAAATTATAAAAGGCACGCGCGTTTATGGCACGAGCTATTGGAAATTAAATCATAAGGCAAGGAGTCAAATGTCAACTTGTCTGGTGAGATGCGAATTATATAAAGAGCTTTATCTTACAGTGCCAGATTTTACCGACTGGTCACTGTACTGATTATATAAAACTCTTGTTGTAAGGCTCTTATATTTATTTCGTTGGCCAATTAGTTACAGTATCAAGCATGTACTGTGCTGCGATTAATGTAGGAAACGTGAGTGAATGACATCTACTTCAGCAGTACATGTTTGTGAAAATTTGCATCAATCAGACGATTACAGTGGCTAATTAACCAAGTTGTTTAAAGGTGATTTACACAATATGTTACCACGAGTATTAGCGACTGCAAACGCTAATTGCTGGTTAACCCAAAGATCATCTAAATTTGGCCGTGAATCGTTATAGGGTTAAATAAAGACTGAAAAAGACGCCAATTAAACAAACTAAACAATTTAATAATTCCTAAGCTAAATAAACTATAGATGCAAATACAAGCTCCTGAAGAAATTTATAAATCTCAGGAGTATTCTGTTTCTGACGGATCTCTGACAATAATTTTGCACTCTAAATACATATGACCATTAACATAAAAATAATTACGCCTTGTGTTACATTAGGTAACTATCAGAGCTCAAGCGTTAACCTATTCTGTAAGGTTAAATTCTAGATACAATGCTACAATACGAAATAGTAAGTATGGGCAGCGAGAGAAATGAACAAATTAATATAACTTATTGTTGCTTTATCGCCTTGTTGTAATCAAACCTCTTTACTGGTAAAATAAAGCAGTAAATGGTACACCCTCTACTTAATGAGGAAAATGACTCACATGCAGGTATGCGCTGGTCGTCGTCTGAAGTTTACTGCAATTCAAGGCTGGAATGACCTCAGGAGTGAGCGGTGTGTAAAAAGCCGTCAGTAAGGGTAATGCGGAGTGGGACACACTGTAGACAAGGAACCGGGGTGTCGCTGCGCCACTTCTTGTATTTTGTCGAGTCAGTTGAGTTCACTGGTTGTCGGTGCGAAGTAGAATTATCTGTGGGACAGCTGGACTTTGCTGCGCCACTACTCAAAGGACTTACATCAGTACGAGAGTTCAGATGGTGCCGATGCGTAACCGAATTATTTATGAGATAGCTGAACGTTGTTGCGCCACAACTCAACGGACTTGTAGCAACACGAGCATTCAGTCAGTGTCGTGGCGTATTCAAATTATCTATGAGACAGCTGAACGTTGCTGCGCCACTACTCAATGGACGTGTAACAATACTAGAGTTCAAATGTTTTCGATGCAGGTCTTTTGATCGGATACAGCGGCCTATTTTAAACTAGGGCGTGAATCGAGCAGGTCTCGGCGCTTCCAATTCATTAACACACAAGGGCTGTTCCTGAATCGAAACTTGTGAGGTTTCAAAGTGGCGACTTCAATTGCCCGTCAGGCAGAAATATATGTCAAAATATATATAGCCAATATATTGGCTGTTGCTTAAGATGCCTACCCTCTTGCGGGCTTTAAATAGGCTCGCTTTCTCGCGGGGCGACCTGCGGTTTCTTGTTAAGTCCTCCCCTGAGCTTTACAACCTGGGAAAATATACCCCCATAAATTTTGATATTTTAATATCATTCCTTTGTTTAATTTTTGTACAAATCGGCGCCATAAATATCTGGACCTTTTTTCTTCGTGTGCCCATACTTACGTTCCACGAATATGCAGCTAACCTGGAAAAGTATTAAATTTTTTGACTAAATAATTTTACAATATACCCGACACTATATGCGTATGCACTACAGATATGGTGGCAAGAACATCACACAGCTCAACCAAGAGAACAACCTGGATTTTGAAGTACAGTGGACCGTATTTAAGTATTATGAGAACTAACTGAAAGAACACACAAATATGAACTTCCACTCTGTATGGCATTTATTGATTATGAGAAGTCCTTTGACTCTATTAATACATCACCAATCATCAACACTTTAAAATCAAGAGACGTCGATTATGTGTACATTGACCATATTTTAAAATGTGACTGTAAAACTTTTGAAATAAATGCATAGCAGGTTCGGGCAAATCAAATTTTTAAACAGCTGCGGGGTCTCGAAGCCCCTCTGCTTCCATATGAGCGACAATGTGAAGAGATGCATGCTTGGTATAGCTAGGAGGGATCAAAAAGGAACATTTGATTGAGGAAGCAAACAGAAGTATAGGAAATCAATGGAAGGTCGTGGGTTCAGGTCCCACCGAACGCAGAAATATTTATTTTCTTTCGAACGTTTCACCATCTAATCACGCCATGACATCGGCGCTGGTATCACTACGCCAATAAACGTTGATTGATATTGTTGTTTGGTCTATGATGTGTATTAATAGACACCGTGAAAGTCTTCGTGAATGTATACATTCCAATAACATCGAACACCAAAAGCAACAGCGTTAGATTTGAGAAGTTGCTCTCCCAGGGCACATTTTGTAATGGCGCACACTGTCTCCCTTACAAAGATAAAATATCTTTGAAAAGAAATCACGCATATCATATGCTTAACTTTTATATGATAGAATAATATTGACATAGTTTTTAAACTAATGATTTTATATAACTTGATAGTATATGATAACTGATAATTTTTGAACTCGGAGATGCCATCCCCATGCTTTGCAGACAAAATTGTAAGATACGCGATGTAATAAGCATTTAAAACCTGATGTGTGTGTGCAAATTAACGGTATTCTATTCATAAACAATGTATGCCAAAATAGACTTTAAATTCATACATTCTACTTCTGAATATTTTTACTACAGAATTCTTTTGCTTCAACATCGTTGAGTTTGAAATCTTTACTTCTGGGCTCTCTTCTGCTCCCTTCTCAACAAGTGTCTCTACTGGGCATGTGCCTTACGTGGCTACTGAGGAATTTAGTTCTAAAAAAAGCATCATAATTTTGCAAAGATCATTTTGATGCACTTCACATCTCAAAAAATATCTTGTGCAAAGAAATAAACTGAGTGATCAATTGCAGAAAAAGTAGAAACTGTAGTTGCCATGCCCTGATGACATCTGCTCAGCAAATCTATTTTCTGAAATGACCTTTGGAATTTAGACCTCATATACATTCCGTCCTCATCTTGAACACCAATGGAAAAGCAAAAATGACAAATGTGATATATGGAATAATGCGAGGCTAGCTGTTTGATTGGAAGTGATAAATGAGAAGAAATATTTCGAGAACATCTTGTTTGTGAGCAGAATCAAAAGCGTAGGAAAGGTTGCTAAACTTTTTTATTTGAGGCATGCTGACACAATTTTCCCTTCCACCACTGCCAGAATTGCTCTGATGCCTTGAATATGATCTTAACATGGCGCTTAATTAAAAGGAAACGAATATATTACATATCTGTATTTATATATCTTTAAACAGTTTTCCTATTCGTGTATACAAAAAACTTTTAGCTTGAATCCATAAAAATGGAATGTCATAAATCAATTTTCGTAGTTTATTCCTCCGCACCCTCTCTTCTTCAAATTAATTTTCTCACTTTTTGAGATAAATGAAGTTTTAAAATGGAACAGAAAAATAAAAAAGTTGAAGTAAATATGTACATGTCTATTATAAGTTTATAACATACATTGCCATGAAATCGAACTTATATTTGACATACAGAGCGACACAAGGTTTGACTCGGGCGAAATCCAAAGGTTTAAATCGGGGGTTTTTAAATTGTGCCTTGCAATTCACTGGTACAACGTCGTTTTCTGTCATAGACGTCGTAGAAATTTCCAAAGGTTTGATTACATTTAAGTAACGAACATAATTTTAATCAATATCTTCATAATTTCTATTTATACCCACCCCATCTCTTATTTACAATTTATTATATACAGTCTTTTATAAACATATGTTTTATGAAAATAAGTTTTGTATGAAACCTATTTTTTTACAGGAAAAAGGCGGGATGTCATTTAGAGGTCAATAGGACCGTTCACCCAGAAATTTGCACATGGCTGGTTTATTTAGTTCGTTTAAAAAAATAATATTCTAGGACAGTATCCATCCATGTGCCATTAATGACACCTTGGCATGGTGTCCTCTGCAAATCGTACATAATAAGTGTATATACTGAAAATCATCAATCAACGCTCTTAATCCACTGATATGATGAAATTAACATACCTTATTGTGCAATGTACTTGTAGGACGCTTATGGCCAGTGGGAGATTTTGGAAATCGCCGCTTCTAAGCACAGGTTCTATAGCCCTATCTTTCTCCCTTATATACAAGAGTGTCTCGCTAATCCGGACTTAATGGGACCGGGTCACTGAAAGTCCGGATTAAATGGAATAAGCTTTAAAATGTCTGTGAAACAAGTTCTAGGTAGGTGAAACTATTAAAATCGATGTTTTTATCATAAAAATGACATTTTTGGTCTCAATGCTATAACGTAGGCCTACTTTTTTAACCTATGGACTGATTTAGGATAAAAACGAAACATCTTATTGATGGAAATTCAAAGTTCATTCCGTTTTTTCTAGCCGGATTAACCGGATGTCCGTGTTAGCGGGGTCCGGATTACCAACACCCTAAAAAACGTGCATATTGCATACACTCTTAACCTTTTATATATGAAGGTGATTTTTCACGTAGTTATTCAAACTAATATTTTTATACACGAGTAATAACTAGCAGTATATAATGACCACTTATTTAGATTTTGACTTGCAACTTCTGCCTCCCAATAAGTGCCATCTCTACATACGTGCCTACTCAGACATCAGCCACCGCTTGTGGTTTATCTTCCCACAAACATGTTACATAAGAAAGAAAAGGGCATATATGGAACTGGTAAACAAAACTCTTTTCTTATTTTAGCTATTTATAATCCCAGAGGGAGAATATTTTCCTCGAACTCTTCCACTTTTAAGGGAAGTTCAAAGAAATTGAAATTTGAATAAAATGGAATACTATCTATATCACAACTAAACGAATAAATTCTATTGCATAACTACTACATAGCGAAATACTATTCTGTAATTACTACGCAGTAGAACGCTACTGTATAGTTATTATACAAATTGCAACAAGAAAATGTGGAGGGCAAAAATCCATTTTTCAATTCTGAGCTTGATTTTAACAAGCGCAATCAAACTTCTGGACAGTGGCCACCTCAAAACTTGAGAACTTCTTCGTTGTTCAGTGGTGTCCGCTGTTCGCTTTCCAATTCTGTTCTCGACTTTAATAAGCGCAGTAAAACCTCTGAGTACTGGCCACCTCACAACTTGAGAGCCTCTTCGCTGTTCCGAGGTGTCCGCTATTCGGGGGTGGTAGGACATAGCAAACATTAGGACTGATAATTGGAAGAAAGTTTTCTTTAAATGGAGGTGTCCCCTATTCATGAGTACCTATTATTGAAGTTTCTCTGTAAACTGTCTTCCTTACGCTTAATGGTACCCTCGTATAAAGTCAAGAAAGCTTAATTTCAATATTAAATTGCCTCACCTCCTGTTAATAGATTCAGACCTTTCAATATTGAGTAAACTAACCTTGTAAGCTCATTATATGTCTCAGAATTCGGAGTATGAACCTTGTAATAAAATTTATATATTCAATTTAACGTAATTTCAATAATATCGATATTTAAGTTTGAAGGAAACTCGTGGTATTAATAAATTTACATCACTTTGAGTTGAGTGCTTTGAGTATTTTAAGTGAGACAAATTGTTTAATTAGGCAAAATATTTCTAATATCGCTCCAATCTCTTTCAAATTGGAGAATATTGACCATACATGTATGTTAATATGATTACTGGCAGAAATAATTTTAGGTTGCTTGTTAGCATATATCGTTAAGATCACAGACATTGAGGCAGATAATTGGGAAATTTAGCTGCCAAAGGCGGGGATGTTGGTAAGGATAGAACTGCAAAACAATCAATACTCCAATAAAACATAGAGAACAACTCCCAAAGATCAATCTATCCATAGGGAGAACTTGGTTTAAGAAAGTGACTAGCAGAAATTAATTCTTTAAAGAAAATTGTCCATTGCAGGCCAAAAAAGCAAAAGCCCAAAAGCGCTTTTCAAGAAAATCTACACCAAAGACTTTCTCACCAGGAAAGGTTCTTTAATTTTACATAATAGTTAGCATTTCTGATATCAATCAGGGAATCACATTGTTAAAATAACATACGCTCTAAATAACTAAAACTATTATATTTTTGAATGATATCTTTTTAATTAATAGTTCAGCGTTTGATATTTCTTTTTTTCTGGGCTAAACCTTTCCCCAACTTAATTAGCTGTCGTTTTGTTATAAAATACAAAGAAAGCATTTCTTAAGCTCAATTTATACATCTCGATGACGTAAGAGATTTGAATATTTGGTGTTACGTTTTGTTTGCCTGAATTAAAACATTCTATATTTATTATATTATATAAAATGCTATGAGCTTTCCAGAAGAAAAAGGCACAGTGTTATAGGTTTTCGAGTGATAGGATTATGACGTTTCTCGGTTCAATAATAATTTTTAATTAAGCACGTGGTAGTCTTCTTTCCCAAATTGTGCCACATTGTGCCGTACAGTGACGTAGAGATAACGCGTTTACTGTCGTGCCGCTAACACAAATTTGATTCGAATGGTACCCTAGAACTTGTGCCTTTTTTTCTGTCCTAATTTTGGTTCCCTAGGCAACAGGTTTGGATTCCTCGGAAATTTTTAGGTCCCGGTACAGCATAACCTTTGATGCCTTTGCGACGTAAAGTACAATTTCTTGAATTGAATTCTTGTTGTAAATAAGTTTATTTTAGGATGTTATTGGATTCCATTAATATATTTAAATGAATTTCGAAAGTGCAAATAATATTCTCTTAATTGCATAAATATACTACAATGGGTCGGCAAAACCCTCTCTTGGAAACATAGTGCCGCTTGTACGGCCAACGTTTCCAGATTATTTATAATTTCTTGATTACAAAACAACAACATGGGTTGGCAAAGTGTCCGTAAATGCCAATCAACTGGAAACACAGACACTAAAATTTATTATGCTGTGTGATACATAAAACCCTTCATTAGAAGATACTCGCTGAACGGACAAATCCGTCAGTATAATAAAGATATTACTTTACCCATGGCAATAAATGTACGCTCACCCCATACGACGCTGCTATAAATAGTAAAAAAAGGGACTCGTTTGCATTAGTCAGAAAACACTTTTATTACACCAAATACTCCACTTGAGCTATGGTTTACAAAAAAATCAGCACAAACACTATAACTGGCATCTTGATATATGCCTGGAATCATTATATCTCTGAAAAGACGGTGGCAATAAATTTACACACACCCAACTCTGTTGCATATGTTGCTCGGCTGAACATACAAATTTTTGCAGCATTGTATCTTGCAATATGCAAATGAAGAGCAGTATAAAATCTCGTGTAGTCTCTGTTTTGTTTAAAACTCGAAAAAATGGCAAGAGAACGGTTAGGACTGCGCAAGGTTAGGAGATGTGCAATAAGATCCTTCAGAAACGACAAAATGTAGCAGCTATGCGTCAGATTACTCGGGAATTGCGTTTGAACGAGTCTACCGTCAGAACATTTCTCAAACATTACGACAAAACCAGTTCCATCGCGCCTGGGTGTGGCAACGGCAGACCGCCTACTACTGCTAGGGAAGATTGAATTTTGCTTCGCATTGTCATGAAACACTGATTTGGAACTCACGTGGAAGCTTCAGAACTATGGAGCCAATGCATAGATCGACCTATAGTATCGTGACGAATTGTTAGCGTGACGGTTAATTGTTAGTGTTACGGTTCAAATAAGAGTAAGCAAAAGCATATGTTGACGCCAGTTCAGCGAAGGAGGCGGTTTGCATGGGATAGAGACCACATATCCTGGACGAAAGCTCAATGGCAGAAAGTGATTTGGTCTGAAGAGTCTCCCTGCCCAGTCCCCTATGGAAATATCGGACGGAGAGTCATCCGCCGGCCGAATGAAGGACTCACCCAAAACTGTGTAAAACAAGAAGTCAAGTTCCCAAGCATTGTTCAAGTGTCGAGGGTGTTTTAGCTATTGTGGCATTGGTGATTTGTTTCCGTATGATGGGACTATCAATGCACAGGGCTACCAAGAAATTTTACAATAGCATTACCTGCCTTCCGTTGACCGCCTTCGCCCACAGGAAGATGCTATCTTCCAGCAAGATCTCGCTAAACCGC
The DNA here is from genome assembly GCA_006491805.2 of Dysdera silvatica. Lineage (NCBI taxonomy): Eukaryota > Metazoa > Arthropoda > Arachnida > Araneae > Dysderidae > Dysdera > Dysdera silvatica. The sequence goes on from QLNU02013775.1 coordinate 38,323, forward strand.
ATACCGCACGCAAAACGACTGCTTGGTTTTGCCAACATCGCTTCCAAGTTCTTGACTGGTTCCTAAATTCTCCGGATCTCAACCCAATCGAGGATCTGTGGCGAGTCCTCAAGAAAGAAGTGCTAAAAAAGTTCCTCCGAACAAAATATCAGCTAATGACAGTTCTTCAGGAAGCATGGGTTAAAATTCCACAAGAACTTTGCCGTGCCTATATCGAATCAATGTCTAGACGAGTTG
>QLNU02013776.1:0-10200 GCA_006491805.2 Dysdera silvatica
GATCTTAGGTCAAAAGAGTAGATGAGATATCTAAAAACCAATATGAATTACACCATTTCCATATCGATGATTTTAAAAATGTTCAAATTTCTATATTGAACACAGCAAAGAGTTGATTGTGGCTGCAGAGTTGTTACATTTAGATTCGCAGTTTCCTTTTGGTCTCAACGCCCGGCGTTTTGGAAGAGAGGAAATTTATAAAAAATTTGATTTCAAATATAAAAACATTTCAAAATATTTTGATAAAACAACAATCTTCACTACGAAAAGGCATGCACTTTTATTTAAGAAATCTCAACAATTGTCTACAGAGGAACTAAGCAGTAGAATTATTCAAATATCTTCTGATTTTAAAACTACCTTCAATTTGTTAAGTCTTAAAAAATTTATTTTTACACTTAACAAACCCACTTGTAAAAAATCATATCATTTGCTATTTGATGATAAGTCAGATATTGATTTGTTCTAAATCAAATTGGAATCAATATATTGAGGACAATGCTGTGAATTCTTCAAAAAAACAAACAAAAAAAACCAGAAAATTTATTATGTTTTTGGTTTTCCCAATATTGAATTTAACTCTAAAAAGTTTCTCCCCCCTTAAAAAACACTAAGATTGAAATGAGAGATAAAGACAATGTTACTATTGATCGACAATTTTTCAAATATAACTCTATTTCTAAAAAACTAATGAGGCTTTTAATACACCATGCATATGGGAAAGATACACTGAATTTGTTGAGAGTAATCATCAACATGTCATTACAGGTGATATAAATTTTTTCAGTAATAGTGATTTAAAAAAGACTTTTGTCAAAAGGAACAAAGTTTATATTATAAAACTATATATAAAAAAACCACACAAGAAGAATATCATCAGAGAAAGTAGTGATTTTATTTACAATGTGGCTATTAGACATACAATATCAATCAAATCATTTGACATTTGAAGAAATAATTGCATAAGTAACATTTTCTCACAGGCTGTCTGGTATAAAAAATGGGATAGATTATATAAAAAATTTAAGAGCATTGCAGAATACAAAGTAGATTTGAAGGATTTTTATAGACATTTTGTGTTATTGAACATAGATAAATGTTTTTCAACATTTGCCATCATGTGCAAGAATTTCTATGCTTCAAACGTACAGAAATTTTACCATCCATTGAAATCAGCTGGCCAAGGTAAATATATGAATCAGCAATTTCTAGCTCAATGTTGTCAACTTGTATTTTTGTTTCCTCTACGAAATTATTGAACATGATCTTAGTTTTTTGTAGGTTCATCTTGAGTCCAACTTCTTTACTTCTAGTTGAGAGCTCCTGTACCATGTCTTGGAGTTCTGATGGGTTCGTTGAAAAAATAACAATGTCATCAGCAAACCGCAAATGATTTAAATATTCACCATTTATTTTTATTCCCTTGTCATTCCAATTTATCTGCTGAAAAATCATCTGTAAAGCTGAAGTAAAAAGTTTTGGAGAAATGGTATCTCCCTGCCTCACACCTTTACCAATTTTGATAGTTTTGGTATCTTTATGTAACCGAAATTTTGCACTTGCATTTTTATACACACGTTTCACCATGTCAATGTACACATCCTCGATGTCTGCTGATCTTAAAGAGTTGATGACTGCTGATGTTTTAATAGAGTCAAAGGCCTTCTCATAGTCAATAAATGCAACACACAATGGAAGTTCATATTCATGTGTTCTTTCAATTAATTCTCTTAATACTTGAATATGGTCCACTGTACTGAATCCACTTCGAAATCCAGCTTGTTCTCTTGGTTGAGCTGCATCTAATTTTTTCTGCAGGCGATGTGTTAGCACTTTTGTGAAGATTTTATAAATAGCAGGTAACAAGCTAATTGGTCGGTAATTTTTCAAATCCTCTTTATCACCTTTTTTATGCAAAAGAATTACTGTTGCAGAATCCCATTGGTTTGGTATGTTACCGCTGTTAAGACATTTGGTAAAGAATTTTGCAAGTATGTCTTCTACATATTCTCCAGCTTCTTTTAGGATATCTAATGTAATACCATCATCACCAGGGGCTCTTCCTTTCTTCATATTTTTTATTGCAAATGAAACTTCTTCTTTTAAGATTTTAGGAGCTGTTCCTTCGACTATTTCAGAGTCTTCGTTTAATCCACTGTTACTTTCGTATAGATTTTTGTAGAATTCTTCAACTCTTCTAAGTATTTCTTCCCTATTTCTTGTTACGGTGCCATCCTCTCCTTTTAATGCAATGATGTGTTTCTTCCCAACAGATAAACTTCCTTTAACAACCCTAAGGCTCTTGTTGCTTTCAATGGCTTTCCTTACTAGCTCACAATTGAATTTTCTTATATCTTCTTTCATGCTTTTGCGCAGAGTTTTACAAAGTTCTATGTACTCAATCCTGGAACTGGTATTTTGATTGTCCACCTTCATATCTCTTCGCCTTTTCATGAGCTGTTTCGTCTTCTCAGATAATTTGCTATTGTGCTTTTTACAGGTTACACCACCAATTTCCCCAGCAGTTTCAACTATTGTCTTAACAATGTTTTCATTTGCTTCTGAGATATCAACTTCTTCAATAAGTCCTTCCAGTGCAGAAAAGCGATTTTTTAATTCCAACTTGAATGCCTCGGTATTTACTTTCAGTTTCATTAGATCCACCCTCTTACTTACTTGTTTCCTAATGAGCTTCTGTCGTTCTAATTTAGTATTTAAGTGCACTTTACATCTCACCATTCGATGATCACTTCCAGTATTAAATCTGTTCAGTACGCTGCAATCTTCAATAATTGATTTCTTGTTTGCCAGGATATAGTCAATTTCGCTGGTTCCTCCATTGGGGTGTTTCCATGTCCATTTTCTTTGCGGTTTCTTCTTAAAAAATGAATTCATGATGCTAAGGTTTTCAGCTTCTGCAAATTCGATGAGTTGATCGCCACGTTCATTCCTTTCCCCATATCCGTATTTACCAACCGATGTCTCTCCTTGTTCCTGTTGTCCAATTCTTGCATTGAAATCCCCCATGATGAGCTTGATATGTTGTTTCCCTTTGGTGTGTAACTCTTTGATTTCTTCATAAAATTCTTCAACCTCTTCGTCGGTATGGCTTGATGTTGGTGCATATACCTGTACTATCTGAAGTTGGTATCGCTGGGTTAGTTGAACAACGAGCCTCGCTGCTCGATCTGATGTACTTTCAACTTCCAGAAGACAGTCTTTAATTCTTTTGTTGATTAAGAAGCCAACACCACTTGTTCTTCCAGTTTCCGTTCCTCTATAATAAAACAAATGTCCACTTTTAAGTTCCACCAACTCTTCACCTTTTCTTCTAACTTCACTGAGTCCTACAATGTCCCATTTGATCTTGTCTAGTTCCTCTTCCAATTCCTGAAGTTTTGCTTCAGAAGCAAGGGATCGTCCATTAAACGTAGCCAAGGTCAATAACAAACGGCAGCCTGGGCCATTCCAGTGATTCTTAGCACCCCCTGCTTTCATGCCACACTGACCGCTGCCTTGATCAGGAGCACTCCAGCACCTGGAGACTAGGGGCCATGGTTTCTGGTGTGTCAACATAATGGAGGAATTAGCCATAATTTCACCACGCTGGCTAGACGGGTTGGTGAATTAGCCCTCCCCTTCCGCCTTTCTATCCGTGCAGCAAATATTAATTTGCCACATAAATAGAAAGCTCAGCCTGCACCACTTGAAGGCGGGGTAGGACACTAGGTTACTGGCCTGGCCGGTTCCACACATCGTCACATGCGTTCAGCGTGTGGGTCTCCTTCCAGTTAGATACCAGCAACCCTTTTGCAGGCCATATATATATATATATATATATGCCGCAAAGGGTGTATATATATATATATATCATCATCATATTCAACCATTATCTATCCACTGCTGGATGAAGGTCTCTCCAAATGCTTTCCACACAAGTCTATCCTGGGCCATTCGTTTCCACGTCACCCCAACCTGTTTTCTTATTTCATCCACCCATCTAGTTTGAGGACGTTTTCTAGGTCTTCGGTGGTCTCTTGGAATCCAGTTCAGAATTTCTGTTGTCCATCGTTGATCAGTTCTTCTTGCAATATGCCCAGCCCATCGCCATTTCAGTCCTTTTACTTTAACAATGATGTCCTCTACTCTAGTTTGCTCTCTCACCCAAGTGTTTCTTTTTCGATCTCTCCTAGTTATTCCAAGCATGCACCTCTCCATGCTCCTTTGCGTTGTCTGTAACTTTCGTATTGCTCCAACTGTTAGACTCCATGTCTCTGATCCATAAGAGAGGACTGGCAATACACACTGGTTGAAGACCTTTCTTTTTAGACACAAAGGCAATTTCCCCTTCAGGATAAAACTGTTTCTTCCAAATGCACTCCAGCCAAGTTTAATACGTCTGTTGAGTTCTTTCATAATGTTGCCATCCATTGAAATCAGCTGGCCAAGGTAAATATATGAATCAGCAATTTCTAGCTCAGTGTTGTCAACTTGTATTTTTGTTTCCTCTACAAAATTATTGAACATGATCTTAGTTTTTTGTAGGTTCATCTTGAGTCCAACTTCTTCACTTCTAGTTGAGAGCTCTTGTACCATGTCTTGGAGTTCTAATGGGTCCGTTGAAAAAATAACAATGTCATCAGCAAACCGCAGATGATTTAAATATTCACCATTTATTTTTATTCCCTTGTTATTCCAATTTATCAGCTGAAAAATCATCTGTAAAGCAGAAGTAAAAAGTTTTGGAGAAATGGTATCTCCCTGCCTCACCCCTTTGCCAAGTTTGATAGTTTTGGTATCTTTATGTAACCGAAATTTTGCACTTGCATTTTTATACACACGTTTCACCAAGTCAATGTACACATCATATATATATATATTATATGTATATTAATCTTTAAAATAATTAGAATTAGGCAAATCACAAGGTAATGTTTTCTTTTATTTCATTCTAGTTTAATATTATTTTGGTATGGAATTGTTTATACTTGTTTAAAATTCATTCTTATGTCCATAATCTTTCTAAATTTTACTGCCGGTGTGCTGGGAGACTAGTACCTATTTTGTGTTAATACTTGGGTACTAACAGAAACACACCATGCTGGGGGTCTTCCTTCAAAAGTCCCCTCCATAATACAATTTTTATTGTATTCCTTTTTTCAAAAACTTTGAAGGTCTTTTGTGTTTGCGTTTTCATTTTCATCATCATCATTGCTAATTGTATTTTTCATTGACCTTGCATCATTATGGTTTGGACAATAGCTTTAGTAGTAAAAATTAAATTAGAAATTATTAAAAACTATAAAAATATTCATATAAATTGTTAATTATTAAATCGTGTGTGTGTATGTGTGTGGGTTGGGACACCCATCCCTATACACCAGACGCCATGAGTGTGTAGAGAGTGACAGTGGTGTATGCGTGGAAACGGAGAAGACTGGGAGACTTGAAGCAATCGACGTGGAGTAGTATTCTGTTGTGAAACAATCCTCCTATCCTGATATGCCCTCTGCTGAGGTGATATCAAGTGAATTAAAAATGTGATATTTTTTCTGTTTTGATAGTAAGTAGGAGAACACAGTTTCCAGAGTATAAATTTATTACGCATTCTGATGAAGCAACCTTGCATTCTGAGATGCACTCTGCTAATGTGATATCATCTGAGATTTTAACTTTATATTATCTGAATTTACTGTTGTATCACCTGAATTTAATGTGATATTACTTGAATTCAACGTTATATCATCTAAATTTAACGTTATATCATCTAAATTTAATGTGATATCATCTGAATTTAATGTATTTCATTTCTCTTTGAAGAAAGTAAGAACGAGGAAGGTTGGAAAAGAAAAGTCTGTAGCATTTTCACCCGCCGAAGCTATTCGAGAAAAAATTATCCGCCGAGCCGCTCTTGAAATCAAAGACGGAATGTTTGGTATCCTTTTTAATTAAAAAAAATTGAAAGAATTATTATTGTTATTATTATCATTTAACGATCAATATGTTGTGTTCAGGGCATGTTCAAAGGGAAGTCCTCTGGATTGCCCTTGAAATTTATTTGTTGAAGAAATTAAAGTAACTTCGGTGTCTTTTGGACTCGAAAAATATTTTACGGGTTATTATTAATATTCTTAAATTTAAGCATATTGTAAAGCTAGCTTTCTTTCTTTCTTTTCTAAATTGTTTTCTTGTACAGTGGCGCAGGAAAAGGAAGAACTCAGGAGGGGGTCAAGCTCCCCACTAGATAACAAAGTACAATGTGCTTTATCACACCGAATCACTTGGTCATTTTTTTTCTAAGTTGCTTGAGGCTTCCCCATAATTTTAGAATGGCTACTCCCTGTTCTTGCATGGTGCACACCCACGCACGTTTTGTGATATTTTTAATCGTAAAATGAATATTGCATTGAGAAATAACTATAAAATTGGTAGAGTGTATTATGATAGAGTGCTTTATTATAGAGCGGAGTGTTGTAAAATGCAGTTTGGTAGGCTGCATGCCATTGATGAAGTAAATGCAGTAAACGGTAAATGCAGCATGCCATTGATAAAGTAAATGCAGTAAATAATAAATGCAGCATGCCATTGATAAAGCAAATGCAGTAAATAGTAAATGCAGCGTGCCATTGATAAAGTTAATGCAGTAAATAGTAAATGCAGCATGCCATCGATAAAGTAAATGCAGCATGCCATTGATAAAGTAAATGCAGCATGCCATTGACAAAGTAAATGCAGTAAATAGCATACGCAGCATGGTAAAATGCAGTATTATAGAATGCAGTAAATTAAATGTTATTTTTATTATCGTTATAATCTTCCTTATCCTGTAAAAGTGAATTTGGGAATAGGCATGCCAGTTTTAGCAAGTAACTATATTCCGCCAAATATAAAAGCACATTTACAAGGCGCAAATGGAGTCCTTGGTCTAGTAAGTTAATTAACTAAGAACGAACGTGTTTAAAGTTTCAATTTATATGTGTAGGGCCGAAGACAAGGTAAGTAAAAAGGGAAAAATGTTCGGGGGCCGGTAGATTTTGTCTCATTTCCTATATATGTGCCAAATTTGAAATCAGTGACGTTGAAAATGCTTGTGTTATTAATGATCCATGGACAAGAACTGTGGTCCACACATGTAGGCTATATATATAATTATTATAAAGTATATATGATATAATTATTATAAAATATATATAATACAATTAATATAATTATATAATAAAATACAACTATATTATATATAATTCAATTATATATGATACGGTTATATTATAATTAGTGTGCATCCCCGATACAGTTTTCTGGAAAAACCGGTCAGATTTGTGAGATAAAAATACCAGCCGTCCGGGAACGTATTATCGCCTCTTTTTCAAAGTTTCATAAATCACACGTCTTTTCAATGTTACAGCTATCCAACATTATAATATATGTAACTCCTTTCCGGCAAGCTCTGTATCAAACCTAATCTATGTCGTAAACACTTTTCCAAGTGGTATCGGCATATGTTCAATCGTTGTCAAATGTTACTAATAATTTGTATGTTCAGTGTACCTGCTAATTATTAAAATTTGTGATATTAAATATTTTGCTCTTAAATTTTTGACAGATTTTATTAAATAGGGACCGTATCCCTCAGAAGAGGAAGTCGATGCTGATTTGATAAATGGCGGCAAAGAAACAGCAACGATTTTACCGGATGCATCAGTGTTTCCATGTGACGAATCATTTGCGATGATTCGGGGGTGAGTTTTACATATGACATGTTTACTTCTAATTAAAATAAAAAACCATATAGCCTGGATTAGAAATCCCGTTACGTGTCTCCCTCACTCTCTCCCCAAAATTGCCCCTTTTTCATTTTAAGTATAAATTCTGCGCATAGGCGTGCGCAAAAAGTTCGTAAGGGAAGGATTATAGGCTCAATGGGGGGAGGGCTACAAAGCTGCAATTCCACATATTCATATGTAGTTATACAAAATACCATCGCAATGGGAGGGGTTACAACCCGCATCAACACCTCCCTGGATACTCCAGTGATTCTGTGACAGTGTTGCCAAATCTTCTCTAACACGTTAATCATATTTAATTAGGTTTATTTGCGGCCCGCTCCAAGTGATTTGGGAAATTTTAAATGATTTGAAACTTTTATGATTTTGCGCAATCTCTACAGAGGGCGCCATTTTTTTTTTTTTTTTTAATTCGTGTATTTCCACTGTCATAGGCGGATGTATCCACGGTTCTTGAAATAAAGAATTAAAATTAAAATGTTCCAATTCGTGTCCTGCGAGGTCTGTGTGAAAATCATTTGCTGGCTGCAGGTCGGCCATAATTGTCCTAGAAAATCGACTTACTGCGCATGTGCCTTGTCCATTGCGGTTTAGTCATGTATACAGGGGTGGACTAGCTCTTCTCAAAGAGCGCATACCTTGTATTCAGGGCCGTGCTGACGGTGTTAGCGGCCCTTAAAAATGTTTGGACACAACACAACAATGAAAAGTTTGACCAGGGTTTAGCATTACAAAATAAAGTCCGTCACTGCTCTAAACGCTGTAGGTAAAAACAAAGAGCAGATAATGACATTAAATCGAAAATAGGAGATAAAAATTAATTAAAATACTGAAATTTATTATTACTATAGTTATAACGAATTAATGAAGAACTAACTCAATGAACAAAGCTCATTTTTTTTATACTATTAGAACTTACAAAGTAATTTTCTATTTTTTTGTGCAGCCAAGTATCGGAAAGAAAGAGTTCTACAGTGGCTATATGGCCACCACAATAGACATAACGTACATAGGCTATTGATGCTAACGCATAATAACACGTGTATTTATTTTGACCACCATTTAATAACTGCATTATGGGAAGTATAACGTCAAACGCAAAAGGCCAATTGACTAAATGCCCTGCTGAAAGTATATGGATCCACTAAAAACTGATTTCTTGGCATTTGCACTACACTTTTTTGACGGCCCCAAATTTTAGCGGCCCCTAAGCACGGCCCTGCTTGTATTATCGGAGGACGCGAGTTCTATAGCTCATGAGGGCGCAGCGGCCCAATCCGCCTCTGAATGTATACTGATCGCAGTCACAATTTCAGTCGCGAACTGGTTGACACCACAAACCTTCACAACTATCCAAACACAAGGATTTAGACTACAGTTAAGTAATTTGATTGGTTATGAATGCATCGATGTCAGCCATCACATTTTGCCCAGGGACTTTCATTTGGGGGGTTAAGGACAGAATTTGCCATGGTCTTGGAATAACACCCTTCATTTATCATGAAAGTTGGAATTTTTTACAGTGAAAAAATATATTTTGGGGGGAACGTGTCCCCTGTGACCGCCCTTGCTTCTGCCATCGGTACCATGTTAGCTAAATTATTAAGCAGTGCTGTAACCATGACAACAAGCTGCATTTATGTAAGTTTTGTGTTGCATATGAACAATATTGGCTTGTTTATGACTACTATAGACGTAAAGTTATATGGGCTTGTGGGACTCGACCCCACCCCCTTCCCAATAATTTGAAATAAATTGAAATTTTTACATATGTTGTAATGTGTAAATGTACATAATGAGTGCTTTCCCCACCAATAATTTTGAGAATTTTACATTGATGATAACTATTAAATGCTTCTGTGCTGATTATTATTTTTTACTGATGAATACATTGAATACTTCTCTGCTGATTATTATTTTTACTGATGAATACATTGAATACTTTTGCCAATGATTATGCCTTTGGATTTAATGACTCTGCTGTCAAATCCGCTGCCATAAAAGCACAAGTGAAAATGTTTTTTTCTTAGAGTTTATGTTATTATTATCATTACTATTATAATCAATATTATTATTGTCATTATTATTATCATCCTATATTTTAACATATCACCCTATGCAGTTTCGAAGGTCTGATAATACATTTTCCGTGCATTTGTGCGATATCATTTTTTGAATTCATATATTGTTTCTGTATTTGTATTACACCTCTTTTGTATATTTGCTTAATACATACTTCTTTACCGTACTTTTGTAGTATCTTTCTTTTGTATTTGCGTAATACTCCTTTTGTGTATTTGTGCAATACGAGTGCCTCTTCCATGGGCTTGTACAATACGAGTACCTCTTCAACGTATTTTTACAATACCAACACGGGCGCAGTAATTCGAAAATTATTGGGGGTTTAAGCAGCTAT
>QLNU02013777.1:0-11860 GCA_006491805.2 Dysdera silvatica
GCGTTTGGGATCATCCGTCAATGCATAATAGTAATCGAGATGTAACAATTCCGTATACCGTTTGCTATAACCTCTTCATATCCCCATTAGGTAAAATTGTATATGTTTCAATATCATGAATTTTCATGGAAGCAAAAACAGCTTAATTTTTCACACTCCAGCCCGAAACAACCTTAACTTAATACTGTCCCTCAATGCTAAAATTATAACACTTTTCTAGTGCATATTCTATATTGAATACTATTGCTATAAAATAATTTTTGATACTATAAACACAAATGATTTTCGTTTTATTTCATGTACCGCTGTAGAAAAAACCTCGATATAATTCGATAAATTTAGATCTCCACTAAATAATGGAAGAAAATGTGTTGCTTTCTTCGCACAAAATTTATTTAATTTTAATTAAATAAGACGATAAATTTAAGAATAAACCCACAGAATTTTTGACACATTCTGAACAAAAATTTCAAAATTTTAGTAACAGAAAATTTCTCAACTTCATTAGCTTATCCCCATTACCATAATTCAAAATTTCAATTTAGTTAATTTTAATCAAAAGCAGCCTACCGTTCTACCACTGTCTTCTCTCTACATAAAATCTTACACAGATAAAATGAAATAGTATTATGGAAACAACAAGAAAGGGGAAATCCACAAATCAGAATTCCTTTGGAATCCTTTTCCCAATTCTGAAAACTACGTAACAACTAGAAACTCAAACAAACATGAGGTGTGAAATCATTGGAAATGTTTCATTAAATAAAAAAGAAAATTCAATATAAAATATTTTATAAACAAAATGAGTAATTTGGTCAGACGAAACTGTGATCAAACAACTTTGCTCCGATGGTAGGATTTGGCGACAATCAGATTAAATTTAACTTCAGGAACCCTACTCCCCACAAGAAAATTTGGCAGGGGTAATGTCACGGTATGGACTTGTATTGTAGCAAATTGTGTTGTTTTGTTGCAGAGGGTAGAGGGACATATGACAGCAAGAGATTATGTAGGAATTTTGAGCTACAGTCCACTTAGAAGTATGGAAGAATGGGGGAAAACAACTGCAAACGTTGTTTCTCAACAAAATAACGCCCCAAAACATGCAGCAAGGCAGACGAAATCATGGCTGTCGACTCAGGGATAGAAGTAATGGAAGGGATAAAGTAATAGAGTAGCCACCCCAATCTCCAGACTTAAACCCCATCAAGCATTTATGGAGAACATTAAAATTATCAATGACTGACTTTAGTACTGAGAGGACCAGTTTAGGTCCCTTCTGGTCCAGAACTCAGGAAAAGTAGAAATGTATCACACCAGAGCAATACCTGAACCTGCTAGTTAGTTCAAAGTGTGCCTAAAAGAATTGAAGCAGTTATCAAGGCAAAAGGAGGGTATACAAAGTACTGAACATTTTTTCATTGAACACGCAAATTCGTTCAGAAGATATTTTTACATTTGCATTAAGATAAATACAATGTTTTTCTGACGATTTCGTTTTTAGTTATCTTCATGATTCCCCATGGATTACTGAACAAGTAATATATGGAAGAATATATTTTTTTTAATTAAAAGTCTTCAATTTGAGGCCTGGTGTAAACAAACCGTAGACCTATATGAGCGATCCTGTGAGTCACTGTATACATACAATCAGTGGCGGTGTTAGGGCAGTGCGACCGGTACATTTGCAATGTGGGCCGCGCCAAAGGGGGCGATAAAACGGCCTAACAGCCTCGAAGCGCGGACAAGGCCCAATCCAATTTGATAATTTTTTTATTACAATTTGATAGGACGTTATTCTGTTTTTGCTATCTTCAAAAACATTTTATGAAAAAAATTACTTTATTACATTTTAAAAAATAAGGTGTTTGAAACCTCATTAAATTTTTTAATGAACTCATAATTACCAATCTTTTTAAAAAATGTTATTTACTTCAGTGTGTTTAAATTAATGTTTATGAAAACAATTGCGGTTATTGTGTATCATATTGTGATTTTGTTGCCAACGAAACCACAATATGACACTTCAAGTAAGAAATCAAGAAAGTAAAGCTCGCATCACAATGGACGAACTTGGGGGTACAGAGGGCATTCCATATTATTAAAACTCATGTAAAACTTTGAGTTATATATTAAAAAATTTCATTTTTGGCTCATCAGAAAAAGTACTTGTGGTTTAGTTACTGTTATGGTTGTTATTATTGTTTATGTTATACTGTTGTTATTATTATTCATGTTATTTGTTTTGAGGAAATTTTAATCATTATTGTGGCTTTCCACTTTGTAATAAAATGTAGTAGCCTGGGGGGTGAGATATCCAAAGGTAATAAAAAAACTGCGCCAAAAAAAAATTATTTTGAAAATAATTAATGTTTACTTGGGGGAAGGCACCAAATTTTGGGTTCGCACAGGACTCAACATGACCTAACTCCGTCTCTGATATTTGGTAATGACATTTGCAAAGACATTTGTAACAAATAAAGTAAAAAAACACACACTGAGGTTTTCAGGGATGGGCCCTGTGTTTATTCCTGCGTAACTAACCACTACTTAAACATTAATTAGTAACTAAGAAACATTACCAATCTTACAGCAAAATTTTATTACTATATGTCGAAACAAATATTACCGGTATTTCGGAAGCGATGCAGGATTTACGTATGGGTCAAGTAAATCCAATAGTAGGACACTGTGATTTTGGGACCACGTAGGGCTAAACAGAAGTACCCTGTTTCGAATCCAGGATAGGAACGGCGTCTCCTTTTATTTCTTCTAAAACAAAAAAGCTCCATATTGAGCTATTTAGACGTGGGTGTCGACAATTATTGTATATCCCCATAGGAGCCTTGTGTTATTACATTTTAAGCGTTGTTTTAATCTTTTTATAAATCTCCAAGAAATGATCGTTGCTGACAAAGCTGAATATTAAAGACAATGAACTTTTTAAAAACAAACAAAGCTTATTTGTTGATTGAATATCATGATAGTTGCATTTTTTAGGAGTAAGCTCGATCCTTCCAATCTGCAACCCATAAAAACCTTGAACTACACTGTTCGGAAAATTATTAGAATTATGAATATTATAGATCACATTTGTTTTCTATGTCTTATAATTTAGGGTTTCCTGCAGTTTCCATTTTTAAATAAACATACTATGTATTCAGTGTGGCCATAGATCCAACTCACAATATGCGGCAATTAAATGCACTATGATGAAGTATATTTTATTTCATTTTAAAAGAAATAAGTTTAATAATTTTTACTATCGAAACAATTTCTTAAATCTTAAAGCATATTATTATACTACGAATTAAAAAAAATATCGTCTATAACGGCCATTGATTATAACGACCAAAGTTTCACCTTCCCTTGGAGGTCATTATAGCCGATTTTCACCGTATATTGTTGGGATTAAATTTCAACAATACATAATTTCGCATATTTGAAGTTGAAAAGACAAAGAACTTGTTAAACATTATTATTGTTAAGAGAAGATTTTTCGATTAAATTAATTTCAATAATAAACTGTAAACTAACAATATTGATTTTCCATTTCCTGACATACAAGCATTCGTTTTTAATAATTTCCCTATGCTCAGCATATCAAACTTTCTTACCTGTGTAAATTGGAATCATATGCTTATACACTATTGTGTCGACCCAGGGTGAACTGGTATCTGCTACAATTTGTATATTTGTGAATTCGGTGAGTAATTGAATATGTCTGCGTATAAATAGCATTTATGCATCCGTTTTTCAACCTTTCTTACTCGTTAAAGGGAGCAGGTAGCTCCTGAATTTATTAAAATCCGAAATTATTAAAATTTATTAAAATATTTATTTTTATAATAAGAAACTACGACAGTGACAAAAATCTTCTGTCTCAATGTTAGTTGAATTGTAGTGCGTTTAATATTTATAATAATATTAATTGATTTTAATGCGGTTAATTTGTATAATAGCGTTAATTAAATATTAATGTATTTAATGTTTATAATAGTATATATCGCTACATAAATTACATATTTAATGTAAGTTACGTAGCGCTACTATCCTTTATACATTTCATATATCGATTTTACATTCATTCACTAATAAAAATAATGAAATTTAAATCAAGAATTTCTATGCAATCAAATAGAACTTTATAATTTACAGGATTATATAAAATTCGCCAATATAATCATATTCAGTCGCTGTATATAGAATATAGTAAGGTTCAATATGTAAATATGTATATGCGCAAATTTATAATACTTTTGTAACCATGTTTTAATTATATTAAATATGTAACGGAAACGTACCTGCAGAAAACCTGGCAGAAATTACCTTACAATTTTCATTTATTAAGCTAGGTGTGACTCTTCTGCTTTCCCCTTGAAATTGCTACGAAATGTGCCTTTTCTCGTATTGTAAAGTTTTGTCACCTGCAATGCAATATGTGAAATATCTAAAGCACAGAAAAGATGAAATAAATAGACACAAAATTACACAACAAGGAAGCCATTGTAATTACATGTGAAATTGGCAAAGTGTCGCATTTTTATAATTTTCATTTTCACACATCGGTGTTCAAAGTGCAGACTTAAAAAATACGATTTGGTAATATGAAATTTTAAGTGCAAACTACAAAATTTGCAACTTTTTAAAAAAGAATGAGCAGCATTTAACCAGAGTAATTAAAGCAACTTACATAAAAGTTAATAAGTAAGAAAAAGAATGATTTTTGCGCCTGCTGGTACTCGAGCCCGCATCTGCTAAATGTCCGGTTAAGTGCTCTATCCATTAACCTGCAGATGACCAGCAATTTCTTCTCTGCGAGAGTATACAAAGCTTCCATTGCAGATAAGCTCGCAAAGAATGGTGCAGGGCTTTGACTGCTTTTTAAACTAAGGCGACAAGTCAAAGAAAACAAACATCCGGAAAACGAACCCTTGGGGCTCCTCGAGGCACCGTTTCAGAACTTTTGATTTAATGAATAGTAGTTTGTTTTGATATTGCAGTTTTTTCTGTTACAATTTTATTTTTCGAGACAATTTTGAAGTTCAGGAAATTAATGAAGTGGTTCATCATCTTCTCCAAGTGCTGAAGTTTCCATTAATTTATTGACTTCCTTAAGCAATTCTGAAGGTTTTGGGGTGCACAATTTTTTATGCGAGAGTTCTGATTGTAGTTCGTCATCTAAGTCGGACTAAGAGCTTTGAAGGCCGAAAATTAAGAGCTGCAGAATTTAAATTTGATTTTAAATTACAATATTGTTTATTTATAATAATAGAACCTGGGAGGAGAAGGTCATCGCCGAATTGTTTTATTAGCTCACTGTCTGAAAATAAATAGGAAATGAACCTCCCCTACCCCTTCTCAGCATCCAAAATATGCTCATTTCTAGAGGAAGGAATGCTTTGATGGTCTTTGCATGGGTGTAAAGCTAGCATCGTGCCCATGAAAGAAAAATTCGTTTAAAGACAAGCTGGTCATTAATGGAAATGGTCGCTTAATATAGGTTGTCTTTCAGAAAGGTTTTACCGTATGCGGACATAAGAACTACAAATCTAAACCTCATGAGACTCTAAAGGAATCGCCTTCGAAAGCTGTTTCACTCTGCCTGTATTTATAATAATTATCAGTGGCGTAAAGAAGGAAGGGCCTCAGGGACTCAAGCCCCCACTAGATAACAAAACGCATCAGTTTTTCATAGGCCGCATCACAAAATCTTCTTTAAAGGGGCGCTTCAGCCCCCCCCCATGACTTCTTGGTTGCTACGCTACTGTAAACTACTATTATTTTGTTTTCAATAATCGAGACAGGCTAATGAAGAATAATTAAAAGAAATTAAAATGTACAAAATCTTATATATCTGGATTTAGAAGAAATTCTCTGGTTTTCCAACCAGCAAAACTAGTCTGGCAGGGCCGGGCCCCCCACAGTATAGGCCCTTGCCAGCGCGGGCCCCTAGATTTCATCCGGGGCCCAGGGCTTCAACACTTGCTGCCTCCTCTCTCGTTAGCCCTGGGAATACAGAATGGAGTCGGGACACCACACAGGCAACTCCTATCACCCCACTATTCGTTCTTTACATAAGTGTTATGCTTATTTTGGAATCGAACCCAAATTCAGCGAGTCAGAGTGCGGTAATTAACTCGTTACAGAGCCCACATATGGAGAAAAGCAGATGGAGATGAATATCGAGAAAATGAATTTTGAAATATTCAACAACAAAAAACTCAGCAAAGGTATTCTAGTAGTGCTATATATGCTAGACATATGAAAAGTATAACATAATATATAACGTTGGCCATTCATAACAGTTTCCAAAATAATAATAATGCTTGAATTCTATCAGTGAAAAATAACATTTTATTTTTACAAAAAGGGGAGTATTATTTAGATCGCTATTCTCGGAGTATAATATATATAAAAGGTGCTCAAAACTCCTTGTACAAATTTTGAGGGGAGGTAGAGAATGTCGACATAAACCATATTTACATATGGAAGCAAACGCAGAAACGGATAGGTGGTGCTGTACGCCAGCGCTCCATGTCGGCATCTAGGGCTTCCCCATTATAGCTTGCGACGTCGTTTGGTGAACATGCATTGTCGACGAACGCCGTGTTGGCGCATTGGACTTTGTGTATGAACTAGCTAACGGTAATAGACATGCCGCCGTACGAACCCATCGGAAAAGCTACCCTATCAGATATGTACAACATCACCAAATGTTTGCTCATTTGCATCAGAACTTGCGTGAATACGGATCCTCCAGGAGTAGCATGCATGATACTGGTGGGTCACGATCTACCATAGTACGTTGTCTGCCGTGGGCAATAATCCAGGTACAACCATACGTGTGATTGCCGCAGCAACAGGAGCATCTCGAGTCAGTATATGGCGCGTTGTGCACGCATCTATGGTCAGAACTTTGAATACCACTTGTGAAACAATATTGTATGTCTTCCAGTGGTTGAACTGTTAAGTTTCGTCTAATAAAATACTTTACATTATTCCTGTATTGTGTTCCTGCAACGCCTTCGTGTTTCCATCCTTTGTGGGTGGCGTTTCCGGTCATGGCTCCCTGTGTGTGAATATGGTTCGTATCGATGCTCTCTACCTCCCCTCAAAGTCTGTATGCACGTGGAGTTTCGAGACACTCTGTATAGAGTATAATATATAAAAGTATCTTGTTTATATATAAAGTAAGAGAGTGAGTACGTAATATGAACCGAAATATGTGTAGTAAATATTCTTATCACCCAAACTCACGTTAGATGCCTGTAGCACTGATAAAAAATCAACAAATTTTGCTTTTTATATCAATACACATCCAATGAATGATTTATGTTTGAATAGTTTTCGAAAATAGTCAATTTTATATAAAGTTTTCAACAACGCAAAACTAAGTTTATTATGAAAAATAAAGCAATTTATTCTTATGTATCTTTCCCTTTCCATAATAAAGTTATTTACAATGACAAATTATAAAAGTATATATATATCAAGCTCATCATGGGGGATTTCAATGCAAGAATTGGACAACAGGAACAAGGAGAGACATCGGTTGGTAAATACGGATATGGGGAAAGGAATGAACGTGGCGATCAACTCATCGAATTTGCAGAAGCTGAAAATCTTAGCATCATGAATTCATTTTTTAAGAAGAAACCGCAAAGAAAATGGACATGGAAACACCCAAATGGGGGAACTAGTGAAATTGACTATATCCTGGCAAACAAGAAATCAATTATTGAAGATTGCAGCGTACTGAACAGATTTAATACTGGAAGTGATCATCGAATGGTGAGATGTAAAGTGCACTTAAATACTAAATTAGAACGACAGAAGCTCATTAGGAAACAAGTAAGTAAGAGGGTGGATTTAAAGAAATTAAAAGAAAATACCGAGGCATTCAAGTTGGAATTAAAAAATCGCTTTTCTGCACTGGAAGGACTTATTGAAGAAATTGATATCTCAGAAGCAAATGAAAACATTGTTAAGACAATAGTTGAAACTGCTGGGGAAATTGGTGGTGTAACCTGTAAAAAGCACAATAGCAAATTATCTGAGAAGACGAAACAGCTCATGAAAAGGCGAAGAGATATGAAGGTGGACAATCAAAATACCAGTTCCAGGATTGAGTACATAGAACTTTGTAAAACTCTGCGCAAAAGCATGAAAGAAGACATAAGAAAATTCAACTGTGAGCTAGTAAGGAAAGCCATTGAAAATAACAAGAGCCTTAGGGTTGTTAAAGGAAGTTTATCTGTTGGGAAGAAACACATCATTGCATTAAAAGGAGAGGATGGCACCGTAACAAGAAATAGGGAAGAAATACTTAGAAGAGTTGAAGAATTCTACAAAAATCTATACGAAAGTAACAGTGGATTAAACGAAGACATTGAAATAGTCGAAGGAACAGCTCCTAAAATCTTAAAAGAAGAAGTTTCATTTGCAATAAAAAGTATGAAGAAAGGAAGAGCCCCTGGTGATGATGGTATTACATTAGATATCCTAAAAGAAGCTGGAGAATATGTAGAAGACATACTTGCAAAATTCTTTACCAAATGTCTTAACAGCGGTAACATACCAAACCAATGGGATTCTGCAACAGTAATTCTTTTGCATAAAAAAGGTGATAAAGAGGATTTGAAAAATTACCGACCAATTAGCTTGTTACCTGCTATTTATAAAATCTTCACAAAAGTGCTAACACATCGCCTGCAGAAAAAATTAGATGCAGCTCAACCAAGAGAACAAGCTGGATTTCGAAGTGGATTCAGTACAGTGGACCATATTCAAGTATTAAGAGAATTAATTGAAAGAACACATGAATATGAACTTCCATTGTGTGTTGCATTTATTGACTATGAGAAGGCCTTTGACTCTATTAAAACATCAGCAGTCATCAACTCTTTAAGATCAACAGACATTGAGGATGTGTACATTGACATGGTGAAACGTGTGTATAAAAATGCAAGTGCAAAATTTCGGTTACATAAAGATACCAAAACTATCAAAATTGGTAAAGGTGTGAGGCAGGGAGATACCATTTCTCCAAAACTTTTTACTTCAGCTTTACAGATGATTTTTCAGCTGATAAATTGGAATAACAAGGGAATAAAAATAAATGGTGAATATTTAAATCATCTGCGGTTTGCTGATGACATTGTTATTTTTTCAACGAACCCATCAGAACTCCAAGACATGGTACAGGAGCTCTCAACTAGAAGTAAAGAAGTTGGACTCAAGATGAACCTACAAAAAACTAAGATCATGTTCAATAATTTCGTAGAGGAAACAAAAATACAAGTTGACAACATTGAGCTAGAAATTGCTGATTCATATATTTACCTTGGCCAGCTGATTTCAATGGATGGCAACATTATGAAAGAACTCAACAGACGTATTAAACTTGGCTGGAGTGCATTTGGAAGAAACAGTTTTATCCTGAAGGGGAAATTGCCTTTGTGTCTAAAAAGAAAGGTCTTCAACCAGTGTGTATTGCCAGTCCTCTCTTATGGATCAGAGACATGGAGTCTAACAGTTGGAGCAATACGAAAGTTACAGACAACGCAAAGGAGCATGGAGAGGTGCATGCTTGGAATAACTAGGAGAGATCGAAAAAGAAACACTTGGGTGAGAGAGCAAACTAGAGTAGAGGACATCATTGTTAAAGTAAAAGGGCTGAAATGGCGATGGGCTGGGCATATTGCAAGAAGAACTGATCAACGATGGACAACAGAAATTCTGAACTGGATTCCAAGAGACCACCGAAGACCTAGAAAACGTCCTCAAACTAGATGGGTGGATGAAATAAGAAAACAGGTTGGGGTGACGTGGAAACGAATGGCCCAGGATAGACTTGTGTGGAAAGCATTTGGAGAGACCTTCATCCAGCAGTGGATAGATAATGGTTGAATATGATGATGATGATGATATATATATATATATACATTTGCATATACATTATATACATGTGTATATACATATATTATATACATTTGCATATACATTATATATTTATATATATGTTATTATATTATGTTATGTTTTATATATTTATTTATTTATTTACTTATATGTGTATATGTTATTATATTGTGTTATTAAAACCATATATATATATGTTTATATGCATATACAAATTAATTTTCATAAAAAGGGTGCCCAAAAATATTATTGGGGCCCTAGATTTTCCGTTACGCCATTGGGCTCAGGGATCTTACTGGGCAAAAGAAACTTGTGCCGTATATTATACTGTTATATCCATCCGAATTCTTACTGCAAACTTGGCAGTTTCAAATCTCTGTATTTTATCTAATGATCTGCAACATGGTGTTAGTTTTTTTATATTTGATAAAGCGGAAAGTCACAATATTTTTAAAAGAGAGGGTTCCTTCAATAAAGAAAACACATTATTTCAGTGACAGCTGTTCCGGCCAATGTAAAAATTGCAAAAATTTCCTTAACCTGTATCATCACAAAGAGGACTTCTCTCTTATTTCTCTCATAATTTTTCTTTCCCACTAGCTAAGATAAACCATCATGTGATGATATTGGTGGGACATCCAAAAGTCTAATCACTAAAGAGAGCCTGCAGAGATGTTTTGCAGATCAGATTAATTCCGTACAAGAAGCATTTTACTTTTGCAATTTGTACATACAAAACTCTGACTTCAGGCTTCTCTTAAAGCATAATGTACAAAAAAGGGAAGAATTTGGAAGTTCGCCTTTTAAAAGCAAAAACCTTATTTGGAATGTAAGAATTTCACCAATTTATTCCACTTTCAGAATATATTATCCATGATGAATAATGCTCATACACTTTCAGTTTTAAAGATAAGTCTAATCCACTACTTGTCTGCATGTCACAATTGACAGTACAAAGTTACGTAGCTTGTGTGTACGATGAACATTATTTTTTTGAGGGAGATATTGTACGGAAACTGCATCATGAGGAAAGAGATATAGCAATAAACTCCATGATCCCTACCCTACCAAGGAGCATCAAAATAATCTTTGGCCTTCAGTTGGTTCACAAAACATGGATGACATTCGCAAAATTCCACTTAACAACATCATCTGCAATGTGAACATGCCATTCACACAAAAGGAATTGGGCGAGTGTGGTACTTCGATAAAAAATATATGTCAAATTTGTGGAAATCCCATTTCATAAGCCGCACCCTTAAATAACATATATATATATATGAACTAATCCTACAGTTCATATATATATATATATATGAACTATTCCTACAGTTTACTTGTCTTAAATTGGTTTTTCGTTATTTCTATACTTTTTATTTTGCTCAACTATAAAGACTTTGTGGTGAAAAGCAGTGATCCTCCCACATACCCAACCTACGAACCCTATCATCGACTATCCGGGGCGGCCGCAAGAGATCCTCCTGGAATTTATTGTTTTAGCTTTTTGAACACGTTTCACAAATAAATATTTTATAGTGGAAATATTCTGAAGAGAAAAAATTTGAAAAAATATATCGTAAGTTTGCAGAGATCGGACCATATAAAAAAAACGGTTTTGCCGGATTGTGATCCTACAAAGGTTGAGAAGCTTGGTGTAAAAGACTAGATTCGCATTTTAATAATTAATGGAAAAAATCTTTCAGAAACTTAACGTTTCATGTTAATAATTTGAAAACTGGTGCCTACTTTATTTAGATAATTATAATAACTTAAAACACAGTTTACAAAATGTGTAATAACCTACAAGTAAGGTAAAATGGAAAAATTTAGCTTCAAGTGCAAATACGGTAAGTAATATCACAAGAATTTTAAGTACCATATTTCTTCACATACTTATTCTGAACAAGTCTAAAAGATTTCAATTTGATTACTGTCA
>QLNU02013777.1:11960-23008 GCA_006491805.2 Dysdera silvatica
ACAATTAAAAATATTTAGGAATACCGTATTATTTATTTATTTAAAACATTAATAAATTTATAAATTTATTAAAGAAAAAGTGATAAATTCATTAAAACTTAGGAGTCTGAAGTAACTTTTTAGGTGACTTTAGGTCTGAGAATTTTTATCCCTGATTTGGTGAATTTTTCGAGAAAAAAAAAATTATGTACTTCATGAAAAAGACATATGTTTATTTCAGAATTAGAAAGACCAAAGTACAAGCTTCAATAAAAAATAAAACCAGACTAGTGTTTTCATCTGCCTTTTGATAATTTTTTTTATAATATAAAAAATTTTGGAAAAATTTACATAACTTCTAGTTTTTGAAAAAAATTACATCCTTAAAAGCTACAAATTACCATTCCAGTATTTTTATTTATAATCAGCACATTTCTATTGATTTAGAGTGAAAATTTCAAGTTTCTACGCATTTCAGATCCGGAGCTGCAATGTTTTGAAGACAAAACTACAATCTACAAAAAAAAAGGATCAAAAATGTATTATCTGTGGGAATTCTCAAAATTTTAACCTCCTACATCTCAGAAACTGCAAGGCATAGGGAAGAAAAATTTCACACGAGTTATAACCTACACAGTAGTAGTGAATATACGAAGTTTTAACAAAATCCCTGATGGTGAATATCAAATCATAAAAAAAATTGTTTGATTTGACATGGAATAACCCAACACGTATCAAGTGATTTTCGATAACCTATCTTAAAACCCGCAGATAATTAAAATCCATCCACAGAATCATTGGATATCAAGATCCGTAATATGGATGCTATCGGATTTTGGGGGGCCATATCTTCAAAATATAGGACCATCAAAAAAAACTTGGACATAGGTTTAATAACTTTTTGAGACCTTTTGAACTTTTGACCTCTGGTTTCAATCCCCGCCGGGCACGTTGGAGGTTACCCCGTTAGTTTAACGAAAGATCACGAAACGTCAAGAAAAATCCTGTTTAGCAACAACATTTTGCTCGCCAGTAACTCCTTTTCTATTGTTAGTGACTCAGCTTTCGAGGTCAAATTTTAACCAAAATTCAAAAGTTCGAGTAGACAGTTTCAGTAACATTACTTCTGAAACATCATGTATGGTGAAATTGTAGATAATAGAAATCGAAATACAGAAGTGAAGAATTGAACACCACATAAATGCTGAAATGTACAAGAGAACATGTTTATTGTAAGATATTATTGCCTTTCATTGGGCTAACACAATTGCCAAATATTGGTCAACACACAAATCCATCGGGGCGAGATTTTTGTGAGTTTTTCGTGGGGGATTTTTTATTACAAATAAATTTGACATCCACGTATTAGTAGCTCAAACTAGAGATATTTTTGTTTATGAGAAAAAGAGACACCGTCCTCATGCCAGATTCGAACCAGGGTCTCCGCGTTGAGCTCGCGGTGTCTTGACATACTAGATGAATGAGAACAAGAACAAGCCCTTTTTTTCTCCGTATATTAAGTTGTAAGATATTATTACCCTTCACAGGGATAACACAATTGCCCAAATATTGGTCAACACACAAAGCCACCGGGGCGAGTATTTTGTGAGTCTTCTTCGTGGGGGATTTTGTATTACAAATAAATTTCATATCCATATATTTTGGCTTAATCTAGAGTTATTTTTGTTTTAGGAGAAAAAGAGATGCCGTCCTCATCCGGGATTCGAACCAGGGTCCCCGCGTTTAGCCCGCGGTGTCTTGACCTACTAGACGAACGAGGACAAGAACAAACGCCTTTTTTTTCCGGGGACCTTGGTTCGAATCCAGAATGAGGACGTCATCTCTTTTCTTCCTAAAACAAAAATAGCTCTAGATTAGGCCAATAATACATGGGTATCAAATTTATTCTTAATAAAAATTCCCCCACGAAAAACTCACAAAAATCTTGCCCCGGAGGCTTTTCTGTGTTGACCATTATTTGGCAATTGTGTTATCCCTGTGAAGGGTAATAATATCTTACAACTTAATATACGGAGAAAAAAGCGTTTTTTCTTGTTCTCATTCGTCTAGTAGGTCAAGACACCGCGGGGACCCTGGTTCGAATCCGAGATGAGGACGGCGTCTCTTTTTCTCCCAAACAAAAATAGCTCTAGTTTGAGCTACTAATACGTTGGTGTCAAATTTATTTGTAATAATAATTTTATTTCAGTTCATTAGACACATTAGAAACAAATGTATTGAATGTTGGAATTCCAATGGCTTTGATGAATTGGTAACAAGCCCTAACCTGAAGGATATACACAAGTAACATGCAAGAGATTATGTTCATTAGCTCTCGGCATTTATTTTCCTTGTCTAAGCTCGTTAACCTTCTATCCTATTACATGTGTACTACAGCAAGCACACAGGATGGTAAGATGAAGAGGAGGAGGAGGAGGAAGAAGGATTAGATTTCTCCGAGCCCGTTATATCAAAGCAACCATGGCGATTACTTGTAGAGCCAAATTGATGACACTGACTGTAAGTGACAAATCTGTGATGACAACAATGCCGTAAATAATTTATATAAGCTCACTAATTGTGTGTGTATTTGACACTATGTATGCTTGAAGTTGGATGAAATATTATGAATCAAATGATCAAAATTTTATTTTCATGCACACAGAGCACTGAGAGCAGAGTAAAATTAAAATAAGTGCCCCACTCTCCAATTCAAGATCTGTTAATTGCCTATTTATTAGCAATGCATTATGTTTTTTTTTTAAATTAAACTTTGCTCTATACGTTTTTTATAACATTAGGTATTATTATTATTAACGTATTCACTCGAACGTAGAGTGTGGTCCTGTACTCTACCGACAGAATAAGAGGGGTTATTGGGGACACTAAATAAGGCATATTTGCCCATATCCCCGTGTCCGCAAAGGGGCCGGTTTGGCTGTAGAGCGTAACTACTGTTTACGTCCATGTCGTTGCTACGACACCATGTCGTAGTACCATGTTCCTGTACTTTTATGGAAAGAAGAGTGAACACTTGTGTATAAAACCTTTTAGATACATTGATGACATCATAGTTTTTAATTGTGCTGATTTTTGTGACTTACATAAAAAGTTTTACCCTAACAGCCTTAAGTTAAAAAAGACTGGACACGGGAACAATATTTCCTTTTTAGACTTGAAAATTAGACATATATATATGATACATATACTAACTTCCTACCAATGGTGGTTATGGAAATTGATGTAAACACCGGGCTGGTGGATTCGAATGTCTTGTTCTGCAGTTCCGCCAATCTGAAAATTTAGAAAACTGCCCAGCTACGTAATTTTTGCCAAATAATATTCCATTTTAATCAGAGATATCTAAAATAAATAGAAAACATATATATATATCATCATCATATTCAACCATTATCTATCCACTGCTGGATGAAGGTCTCTCCAAATGCTTTCCACACAAGTCTATCCTGAGCAATTCGCTTCCACGTCACCCCAACCTGTTTTCTTATTTCATCCACCCATCTAGTTTGAGGACGTTTTCTAGGTCTTCGGTGGTCTCTTGGAATCCAGTTCAGAATTAACTTTATACATTTGTTAATTATATATTAGTTAACTTTATACATTTGGCAACAATATATGTGTAATTGTATTCCGAATGGAGAGCCTTCCATTTACCTGAAGCTCCTAAACAAGGGAGCTGGCGCATGTCCGTCATTTTATTAGTATTATTTGCACTATTTACTATTATTATTTATACTATTTACTATTATTGCAAATTGTGTTTATTAGCGACATTTTAAAAATTGCGCCGATGGTTACATTTGTCGGATAATCGCGTATTGTTAATTGTTTCTATGCCAAAATAGCGACCATTGCGCCAATGCGGAAAAGTTTCATCGCCAAGATGGATGAAAAAAAAATTATTACAACAAAATGGCGACTGATCCCTCGGCCTAGAATTTTAGGGGATCCACATTTGCCATCAACGTTTGTACACGTATCATCGAAAGCTCCGGAAAAGCGGCGTAAAAACTTCTTTTAAATTTACATTATAATTATTTATTTTTGGCGTATTGATGAACTATCATAAATATTTAAAGCTTTTATAAATATTTTTATCTGAACGAACCGTAAATGGATTTATTATCAACTTTCACTTCATGTCAACAATATTAAACAATATCAAATAAGCATTAACCACAACTGCATATTACGATTACTTTACGATCCTGAGAGGCATTTGAACTTATAATCTAACATCATTTGAAATTTCAAAATGGCGCTGCGTATCTAGAACGTTTGCCAGAAATAAATGCGCCGTGAACCTCGATCATGCGAATATCTGTTTAGCTGCGCACCTCTCCCTAAGGGTTGCAAACTATCCATTGTTGAAACAACTTCATAGTTTGTAACAGAATTCCATGTATGGCCATAGTGGATCATATACTCCTGGCGCTTGTTTTATTACTGATTGCTAGATTAATGGGTAGTGATGGTATATTGTAATAGAATTCTCTATATTTCTTTTGATTATAAATGAAATATCGCTATTACTGCAGTACATTGTTGCCACTATGTTAGACTAAAGAACCTGCGAATTGTATGATTTGCATCTGAGGACATTTGGGATTAAACTCGAAGCTTTGCTGTTGGTCTAAACGAAAGTAAACCTTATATGCGTCGCAAGTTATCTGCGTCAAACCTTTAGTTAAAGCAGCTTACTAGCACTAAAAGTTTAAGTATGTTTTCCCCGGCACTGAAATTTTTATACCCGTTAACTGAACGTGGAACAGATGATATGACGCTCTTCCTCAGGCACAGTAACTTTGAGGTTGGATAATATGTTAATATACTAGTCAGTACTTTTGAAGAAATTTTCTTTAATGTGCCTGATCTTGGATATATTTTTCCTTTCTATTTGATTGTTGCTGAATATCACAGAGCAAGATTGCATTTATTTGGCGGAAAACTAAAATTTGAACATAAAAAAGAAAAGAAAATTGCGGTCCCATGACGGAAATTGTACTTACTACCTTCTGATAAAAGCAAAAGAATATTTACCGACATCGCTTCTTAAAATGATGACTCTATCACGTTTTCCCCTTTCTATATATGTGTTACCTTATTTCACAGAACTTCACATATTAGGCGGAAAAGTAAAATTTGAAAAAAAAAATGCGTTTCCTTCTCGGGAAACGCAATTACTACTCTATGACGAAAGCAAAAAGGGTTTTTAATGACGTCGCTTCTTAAAATGTCGATTCTAGAACGTTTGTTTCCCATATTTATATATGTGTCGTTTCATTTAAAATAACAAAACGTCATCTATTAGGCGGGAAAGTAAAATTTGAAAAAAAAAAAAAAATGTATTCCCATGTCGGGAATGGTACTTGCTACCCTATATGTGAAAGCAACTAACGGTTTTATTGATGCAGCTTCTTAAATGCCTGTTTTTTTAATGTTTCTTATTTTATATGTTTCGCATCATTTCACAGAACCAGAGGTGATTTATTAGATGGAAATTTTAAATTAAACAAAAAAAAATGCTTTTCCGTGTCGGGAATCGTATTTTCTACCCTACGTTGAAAGTCAAAGGCGGTTTTATCAACGTGGCTTCATAACTTGCCTGTTCTTGAACGTTTCTTTCCACTTTATGTGAGTTTCACGTCATTTCACAGAACAAGACTATATCTATTAGGGGGAAATTCAAAAAATAAAAGAAAGAAAACATTTCCCTCTCTCCCTGTGTTGCCCTGAAGAAGGGTAGTAATATCCACACCCAATTATACTGTATTAAATAAAACCAACATTGGGAATCAAACCATAAGGATGGATCTCAGCACTCACCGCCTGAACAAAGGAAGACAACGATTTAATTACAAAGAAGAATTGTGGGTGCCCGCATGCTCATGTGAACAAATGGCGGACACTACAACAAAGAATTGGGGTATATGCTTTCGTGTGAGTAAAAAGTTTAACATGAGCAAGTCGAGGAAGGATCGCCTCCCTCTTTTGGAAAACAGAGATATATGCAATCAATTATTTATTTTTTCTTTCTTTCAATTCTTCTAAGCGAAACAAAAATTTCAAATCTTTCTCGGATTAAAAGCAAAGTTTTTGATTTATTAGCATAATTTTTAATCCCTCTAGAGTTCAATTCCTCCTCTTCCACATATAATTGTTTTGCGTACCTTTTCTCGGGATTTCTTGGAGACCAGTGGCGTAGGCAGAACTTTCATAAGGGGGATTTATAGGCTTATTGGGATGGGTTATAGAGATACAACTCATATATACCTATGTTAAATATACAAAATTTCATTGCGATGGGGGTTACCAGACCCAAAACCGCCCCCTGGCTACACCACTGTTGGTAACTCTAATTTAGTGCTTGTCTTTAACATTGTTTGGTTATTTTCTGAATGTAGGTTCTGTGGTCAATCATCTTCACTTTGTTTAAGTGTCTCTGGAACAGGTTTTTGTCTGTAAAAAAATGATTGCTTAATATTATTTACGTTTGTTCTATCATGCATATTCAATATAGTAAGGAGGTAGTTATTTATAAAAACTTGAACTCCTTTTGATATTGTTTTGGTTGATTTCGGTGCTTGGCTTGTGTGCACAGAGCAGCATTAATTATTATTTTTAGGTGACTTTAAAATGTTTTAGTTTGTTTTTTGTTCTTATTTTCCTTTTCCAAATAGTTTTGTGTGTGGAAAGGAATCTTTAGCTTTGGGCTTTTGCATACTACATCTGCCCCCATTTTTCTTTCGTTGGACACGATACAACTACAGAATGGAAATTTTGTACTTGTTTAATATTTTTACTCTTGGTTTTGAAATCTACGAACCTATCCAATATTCAAAACGTTGTAGTTTTTTTTTATATGAATTGTCGACCGTTTTCCCCTTATTTCTCAACCAATGGGCGTCCCTAGAATTTCACTGAGTTTTTATAATTCCTTCGCTTATGAATGAGAATTCTTTTAAAATACAACTATGTGCGCAGACGTAACGATGCGGGGCAATTTAATTTAATTAAAAACAACTAAGGAGCAGCATACAAAATAACTTAAACTTTAATTAAACCTTGGAAAAAGGCCTACGGTTTAATATTTTTTAGAGTTCTCAGCTGAACCATGAATTAAATCGCTTGACAGGACAACAATATCATGAGATGCTAGATCTCGTATAAGAAATGCTGAAGCTTGAAAACAAAGCGAAGCTACAACGAAGAAAGTATACAAATGTGGAGACGAATTTTTTTTAATAAATGAGGGACAACGAACAGCATATTTCCATAACTTTTACGAGAAAGCACGGAAACTAAATGAATATACAAATAATGACTGATTAATATAAAACATAGTCTGAAAGACGTGTTAGAAATCCCGAAATGGATCGAATATATGCAGAAGAAAACGACAGATGCATAAAAACGAATTCTTTAAAAATTAATTGGGTGGCCAGGCTTATCAAGTCGCCTGTGTTGTCTATCTCCGTGCATCCATGTAGGCAACGTATTTCATGTGTGCGTACTTAACTATATATATATTGTCCCTCTTGGGTTAATATATATGAAGTAAGTTACTGAAGAAATAGGTCTGGTGATCGAGGCTCGTCAAGTCGTCTGTATCGGCTCCTCCCCAGTCTACGACCCTAGGCAGCTTGTCTTCCATGCCTATGTACTCTTCGTCGCTCCTAGGTTAATTAAGGAAATAAAATGAATTATGAAGAAGTGTTTCGGGTGGTTGGGGCTCGTCAATTCGTCTGTATCGTACCCCAAGTCATTCCCCTAGGCAGTTTGTTTTTCATACCCAACTATAGGTATATATAATCGCTTCTGGATTAATAAATGAAATGAAATGAAGAAATAGATTGGTGCTCTTCAAGTCACCTGTATTGACTTTCCGCTCAAGTCTCTCGAGTCTAGGCAACTTGTTCCTCTTGCCTAAATATGTATATTTTGCCGCTCCTCGGTCAGTACATGAAAAAATTACTGAGGAAATATGTTGAGTGGCTCTGCAACAACATAGTGATAACACATGTCTTCCTAGGCCTTAATAATTCAAATTCTGCGGAAAGTTGTATGTCCCGGCACAGCATGACACTTTCTGTCCTTGCTCCGTAAAACGCGTCCAAAAAAATCGACTCAGCCTCAGATTATTCGTAAAATCGCGAGTTCTTTCTCTTGAGAAATCCCCGATTATGTTTAGTTTGGGAAGTGGAGTTAGTTTAAACGGACGGACAAACAGAGAGAATGACAGGCGGGCAGTAATTAATATCGTTAAAAAAGGAATAGCAGACTAAATATTTCATGCTCTTTATATACTTCAGTAGTTTCTTGCAGGTATGTGCACACGATTTCGAAAGGAAGGGCGGGGTGATCAAAAATCCTTTTCTGTCATAGATAAGTGGATATTATAGCCAATTAAAATCTCCGACCCCCTCTTGCTCCCGGCCGTGGATTCTCCCCTGGGGGATCTATATATACGATATGTACACAAAAGAATAAATTTTATTCATTTATCAAAATTAAAAACCAATATATTAGAAATATTCAAAATAGTGGAAATTAGAGGAACCCTTGAAAGATTTTCATATATTTAAATATTTTGCCTTATGTGTTTTAACTCAAAAGGACAGCAAGGCTCATGTTACGTCGGGATCTACAATTTTCCGACGAATCCGAACCTCTTAATGCCTAGGGAATCAAACCCTGGACTACGGTAAGGAGTTAGTAAGCTTTCTTTTTAGCACAGATGTGAATCAAATTCGCAAAAACCGCTCTCTAGGCGAACGCGTTACCATAGTACCCATTACCATAGTAGGGCCATTGATTTAAATAGGGAGAAATTAGTTACAAATGCATTTTTGGCCCTGCGGTGGCGCAGTGTGGTAACGCGTTCGACTAGTACGCCGTTAATCCGGGTTCGACTCCCAACAGTGTACAAAGAACGCTTACTCAGAGATCTCATAAAAAGATCGCACTGCTCACTATAGTCCGGGGTTTGGTTCCCCAGGCTATAAGAGGTTCGGATTCTTCGGAAAACAGTAGGTCCTGGCGCAGCATGACCATTGTAGTCTTTGAGCCGTAAAACCACAAAACAAACGAACAAATGCATTTTTGAATGTCTACTAATTTAAAGGATATTTATAACGTTGGAAAGATTCGTGTTAGAAGTTAGGTAAAGCGTGTCGCTGCGTTTAGGATGGCATCGCTATCTTTCATAAGGAGTGAGCACCAAGTAGACCCGAAGAGATACAATTTCGCACTGCTTTTACTTGTCTGGAAGCAGCACATCATAAAATAGGTTTAGCTTTATTATTAACGTTGGGAAACTACAAAATATCAGCCACAAGGCTGTTCTAAACATGCTAGACCATGTTTTATACAAAAAAAACAAAAAAACAAAACCATAATACAACAGTTGCGAAAACTCCGATATAGGGGTAAGTTTATTAATATGTAAAAAGTATTTCAAAATTATAATTCATAGCAAATATTTAAGAGACTAGTATTTAAAGAATAGAGTGGTTTAAAAAAATTTAGACCCCCAAAAAAAAGTAATTTTCACCCCGTTTTCTGAACGAATATAAGGCCGATTCATTATTTTTGAGTGCTAATAAGAAACCACTTTTTTCACACTCATAAATTCATTACTAATTTTTTTACATTTTGTAAAAAAAAAGCAACTGTAATTTTCGCTTTAAATTTAACACTGAAACAGACGACTTAAAACAAAATTGCCACATTTAGATATCACTTGCATACCACTTGATTTAGTATTAGGTATCACATAGCTATGACAGCTATGTTAATTATACTAGCATAACTAACTTATTGGTTATCGCACAAATAGTTATCACTGAATGATAATTTAAAATGATAACAACAAAGAGTATAGGATGAATGGGTTTAACGATAGTGTAAATTGTTCTAATTGAAATTAATTGCATACGAAAGCTATTAATAGTATAGTAGTATAGTATACTAGTAATAGTATAGTATAATATAGCTTTGATTAACCTTTTCTGGAAGCATTCTTTTAGACTGGTATAACACAATAGTTAGAGGGAACAGCAATCTAACTAGTTTCCAAACTAGTAACAAACTCTGGAAAATAACTTTCCCAGACTTCAAAATCAAAAAAAAATTGCGCCGAATTCTAAGTTTATTACATCCCAAGTTCCCTTCTCCTCGATTTATTATTTATGTAGAAGCTAATCGCACAAATTATTGTGGCTCAGTTGCCAAGGCATGGATTTTCGTTGCAAGATTTGGATTTTAAAATGTAGGTTATTGAATTTAACCAGTCGAATGAAAATGGGGGGTTAGCTACAAATTAAACCCGAATATTTCTTCCCATTTCCTGAATCATAACGAAAGGATTTGGTACGATATAAAAGGCACAGTATGTTGCTTAAGAACACTCTGGGGGTACAAAATTGTAATATCTTACATTCTAGGAAACTAAACGTCAATGACATTTTACAGGGTGGTCACAAAGTCACTTCTTCTGTGGAAGAGGCCCAAGGGATCGAAATTTTTAAGGTATCAAAACGAAAATTAAGACGTAGACATTTCAAAGTATGCGCTAGATAGTTATGTATATAAAAAAATATAGCTATCAAGGTTACGGTTAGTTATACAATTTTATAAATTTTGAATGGCAACTCCCTTTTCCATTATCGCAATAAGATCAGCACTGTGAAAATCCCCGAATACCGTTGAAAGTTGTCCTTTAACTGTAAAAATTGCTACGTAAGAGCAGTGTCAAGTAAGACTAATGTGAACGTCAAAATTTGCAATGTGCCAGCACCTGGCAATGTGGTCACATCGAGCACGGCTAAATAAGCGTCAAATGGCATGATTTCTTGTTATCTTTCTTTTTTATTCTGCACACACTCTTTACTCTCTTTCTTTGATACTGCTTCTGCACAACCATGCTTATTTTTTGATACTGCTTCTGCACAACCATGCTTATTCTTTGATACTGCTTCTGCACAACCATGCTTATTCTTTGATACTGCTTCTGCACACATTCTTTACACTCTTTCTTTGATACTGCT
>QLNU02013777.1:23108-38611 GCA_006491805.2 Dysdera silvatica
AAGAAAAACAAGGTCTGTGTATTCAAATCTTTCTCTGTGGACATTAAGAAAGCAGTGACTGTTTAATAGAAGAAATTTTAATTCTGGAAAACTATTGCAACAGCTGCCGAAGTATAAGAGAAATACCGTCGAAATTAAAAGTAATTGGCACTAAATCTAATTGATGAAATTGGCATTGAAAAAGATCACTAGCTATGTATATTTCGTTTTCGTTGATTATTTGTCAATATCGATTAAACCACGTGAAAATTAACAAGTTAGAGCAAACGAACAAAAATGACTGTGTTTTGTTTTTTTTTAAATTTCGTAAATTAAGAATAATTCTAGTTTTGAAAGTCTGGCTTTCTGCAATTCTTTCGTAATTTTTTAATAGGGAAAAAGGGATATTTTAATCGCTTATTGTCTGGGATAGTTATTTTTGGATTATAATGCCTTTTGAATCAATATAACAATACTTAGTTGGCAGTAATAGTAAGTAATAAACTATTAACTATTATATATCTCATAAATGCACTACTCCATAAATACACGTTTCATAATTGTGATTTTTTTTAATCAATATCTATGAATTGGTTGGTCCTGTTCCTATTTGCTTTTTTTATTTGAAACTATATATTTTGCTTGTAATATATCCCCATACATAATGCTCGTTATTAATCAACTTAATACGTTAGCACAAATGGAATGAAGCCTTTCTTTTTCATAAATGATTTAAAATTATTAGTTTAAATATTAATTTTCGGCCCTGCGGTGGCGCAGTGTGGTAACGCGTTCGCCTAGTACGCCGTTAATCAGGGTTCGACTCCCAACAGTGTACGAAGAACGCTTACTCAGAGATCTCATAAAAAGATCGCACTGCACACCGTAGTCCGGGGTTTGGTTCCCTAGGCCATAAGAGGTTCGGATTCCTCGGAAAACAGTAGGTCCCGGCGCAGCATGACCATTGTAGTCTTTGAGCCGTAAAACCACAAAACAAACAAACAAAAAAATGCATTTTTGAATGTCTACTAATTTAAAGGATATTTATAACGTTGGAAAGATTCGTGTTAGAAGTTAGGTAAAGCGTGTCGCTGCGTTTAGGATGGCATCGCTATC
The DNA here is from genome assembly GCA_006491805.2 of Dysdera silvatica. NCBI lineage: Eukaryota > Metazoa > Arthropoda > Arachnida > Araneae > Dysderidae > Dysdera > Dysdera silvatica. The sequence goes on from QLNU02013777.1 coordinate 24,204, forward strand.
TTTCATAAGGAGTGAGCACCAAGTAGACCCGAAGAGATACAATTTCGCACTGCTTTTACTTGTCTGGAAGCAGCACATCATAAAATAGGTTTAGCTTTATTATTAACGTTGGGAAACTACAAAATATCAGCCACAAGGCTGTTCTAAACATGCTAGACCATGTTTTATACAAAAAAAACAAAAAAACAAAACCATAATACAACAGTTGCGAAAACTCCGATATAGGGGTAAGTTTATTAATATGTAAAAAGTATTTCAAAATTATAATTCATAGCAAATATTTAAGAGACTAGTATTTAAAGAATAGAGTGGTTTAAAAAAATTTAGACCCCCAAAAAAAAGTAATTTTCACCCCGTTTTCTGAACGAATATAAGGCCGATTCATTATTTTTGAGTGCTAATAAGAAACCACTTTTTTCACACTCATAAATTCATTACTAATTTTTTTACATTTTGTAAAAAAAAAGCAACTGTAATTTTCGCTTTAAATTTAACACTGAAACAGACGACTTAAAACAAAATTGCCACATTTAGATATCACTTGCATACCACTTGATTTAGTATTAGGTATCACATAGCTATGACAGCTATGTTAATTATACTAGCATAACTAACTTATTGGTTATCGCACAAATAGTTATCACTGAATGATAATTTAAAATGATAACAACAAAGAGTATAGGATGAATGGGTTTAACGATAGTGTAAATTGTTCTAATTGAAATTAATTGCATACGAAAGCTATTAATAGTATAGTAGTATAGTATACTAGTAATAGTATAGTATAATATAGCTTTGATTAACCTTTTCTGGAAGCATTCTTTTAGACTGGTATAACACAATAGTTAGAGGGAACAGCAATCTAACTAGTTTCCAAACTAGTAACAAACTCTGGAAAATAACTTTCCCAGACTTCAAAATCAAAAAAAAATTGCGCCGAATTCTAAGTTTATTACATCCCAAGTTCCCTTCTCCTCGATTTATTATTTATGTAGAAGCTAATCGCACAAATTATTGTGGCTCAGTTGCCAAGGCATGGATTTTCGTTGCAAGATTTGGATTTTAAAATGTAGGTTATTGAATTTAACCAGTCGAATGAAAATGGGGGGTTAGCTACAAATTAAACCCGAATATTTCTTCCCATTTCCTGAATCATAACGAAAGGATTTGGTACGATATAAAAGGCACAGTATGTTGCTTAAGAACACTCTGGGGGTACAAAATTGTAATATCTTACATTCTAGGAAACTAAACGTCAATGACATTTTACAGGGTGGTCACAAAGTCACTTCTTCTGTGGAAGAGGCCCAAGGGATCGAAATTTTTAAGGTATCAAAACGAAAATTAAGACGTAGACATTTCAAAGTATGCGCTAGATAGTTATGTATATAAAAAAATATAGCTATCAAGGTTACGGTTAGTTATACAATTTTATAAATTTTGAATGGCAACACCCTTTTCCATTATCGCAATAAGATCAGCACTGTGAAAATCCCCGAATACCGTTGAAAGTTGTCCTTTAACTGTAAAAATTGCTACGTAAGAGCAGTGTCAAGTAAGACTAATGTGAACGTCAAAATTTGCAATGTGCCAGCACCTGGCAATGTGGTCACATCGAGCACGGCTAAATAAGCGTCAAATGGCATGATTTCTTGTTATCTTTCTTTTTTATTCTGCACACACTCTTTACTCTCTTTCTTTGATACTGCTTCTGCACAACCATGCTTATTTTTTGATACTGCTTCTGCACAACCATGCTTATTCTTTGATACTGCTTCTGCACAACCATGCTTATTCTTTGATACTGCTTCTGCACACATTCTTTACACTCTTTCTTTGATACTGCTCCTGCACAACCATTTCTACAGTTACCAGAAGGCTTTTAAAAGCGTTTGGTGTTTTTAATAATGCTGATTGTATTGCGATAAAAAATGGTTATTGTCATTTGAAATTTTCGAAATTTGGTAATTTTAACAGTAACCGTGGTAGCTTATTTTTTTATGTACATAGTTCTCGGGCGCACACCTTAAAATGTTTACGTTTCAAGTTTGATTTCGATATCTTGAAAATTGCTGTCGTTAGGATCTCTCACATATGAGAAGTTACTTTATAACCACCCTGTATTACAGAACGTACAAGTCAATTTTTTACTTTTTCTTTATCTCGCTATTTGTAAGATTTTTAAATTTTATTTTTAGTGGTGTGGAATTTTGTTAAGAGCTGTTAATACAAACACTCACGCAAATTGTCCATTGTATGCGTGTTTAGGTGTTTACTTTCTTTTTTTTTTTAAGAAATCGTTTCAAATAAAAGTAAAAGACAATTTTAATAGAGAGGCCTTAAAATGGAGCCGGGAAAAAGTTAAATACTTTTTAAAAAAATTAATAGCATCCTCATCGTAAAAATTGGAGGAAACAATATTATTTGTAAAGAGGCGAAGATATGCAATAATTCAGCAACAGAAATAGAAATTTTGAAAGATATTAAATTTATTAAATTATCCAAAAAAAAAAAAAGAAAAAAAAGAAAGGAGAGGTTACCAGAGGAAGGCAAGATAGTCGTGAGAATTATTAACAGTAAATATATGAGGTAAATAGTTTGGGGTCATGATAGTTTATACGTATTCAGTATTTTTCTTATGACTTGCTTAAAAAATAATTTGAGAAAAGAAAATTGCCTACGATCGATATTTAAATTTAGCGGGGTTCAATTAACATTAATTCGCAACTCTCTAACCCAATGTTTCTCAAAGTGTGGTCCGTGGACCATTGGTGGTCCGCGGCGGCTTTTCATGTGGTCCACAGCACCCTCACCAAATTTATATACTACAAATTTACATTATAATATAAAATTATTTAAAAATGACGTCCTACGAATATTATAAAAACCGCACGTTATTCAGATTGTATTATGGAAAGTTTTGAAGCAATTTAGGCGTATACCGATGTTATACTTTTCGCAAGAAATATGTGTCCGTTTGTCTTCTCCTTTTGAAGCACAAACGACGCATCGACTTTTCTGTCTGGAAAGGGTCTAGGTGGGAAATTTGCACAATAGGCCTTTCTCCAAACTCTTTTCGTTACCACCAGCGATCAAGCCATTTGTATTACTAGACTCCCCATTTAATTGGAAGGGACACGAAAGGGGGAAGAAATCTCTGGGATAGCTGGTATCCCAGCCCCGTATTTTTGGAAGGTAAATCTCTGGGATATATGATATCCTTCCCGTAAGCTAAAGATTAAACATTTAAATTATCATTAGCTAATTAAAGATTCTACAAAAATTATATTTCTAAGTATCGAATCCAAGAAAAAATAGCAATGAATTTTCAATTAACATCATTTCGATTAAATTTCAGTTAAACGTTACATTTTATGATGCATTTTTAAAAATAGGAAACTTGAATTCTTAATATTATATGAGGAATGCATATAAATTTTTTTAATAGAATGTCTAATCATGCAATTAAAGATCAAATAGGTGAAAAAAAATCTGTGGAGATAAATATAAAATTTCATATTATTAATTTTGAAATCTTTTGTTTGAATTGCTAATTTGTTCTTAAATTTTTAGTGAAGTTTATATTTAAATCATTTAAACAAAATTCTGTGAAAAAAAAAAATTCGAGGTGAAATCAAAATTTTGATTTTTTTAACTATACATAAAATTGTAAAATTTTGCAACGTACTATTTAAGAATAACACGTTTTTAATAACTAAATTTTACGTGATCACCTGAATTGTATAAATTATTGCACCATGTGAATTAAAAACAGTAAATCTATATGAAGCTTCAAATATTTTCAAAAATATGTATATTTTTAAAAATTATTATTCTTAAATATATTTGATAACGTCAAAAAGATAAACCTTACCAAATTTCTGTATTTATTTTAGTCACCCCTAAAAAAGTAAATTTGATATTTTATTTTATTAATGTGGAATAAGCATTTTACTATAATTATAATTTTTCAAAATAGCGTAGTTTTGAAAAACGTGATTTTTTTTTTTTTTTATTAAATACTAAAACTATAAAAACCGACGTATTGTGTACATGTTTGCGCTCAGGAATCGTCGATCCGTCCATCTGATGGTCCACTTGTGATGACGTCAAAACTGGCTCGACGGCTTTAGTTATAGGGGGCGTTGGTTCAATATCTATTGAAACCCGCTAATAAAAGTTAATTTTATCAATAAAATTATACAAAATATATTTTAAAGTGAGTTTTACTGATGAATGAAAATGAAGAGGAGAATGGAATGTAGATATATACTAATTGTATATATCTATATATTGTATATATATCTATATATCGTATATATCTATATATTGTATAAGAGCCTTATAGACATATTCATATATTGCATATATATTCATATATTGTGTATATATATTGTATATATTAATTTTATTGGTTAGGAGCTGGTAACACATTGACCTACGTATTTATTCCTGGCCATTTACACTGAGTATACCAGATGTAATTTTCGTTCAGTTTCTTGTTTAAGATAATGACTGTAACAGATAATAATTTTAAACATAAAAAACCTTTAGCTTTATCTGAGACGTTGGTGCGGGAGAAATTACCGTCTATAAAAATTCCCTCCTCCCAAAAAAAACAACAACCCTGCCCCGGTGGCTGTGTGTGTGTTGACCATTTGGCAATTGTGTTATTCCTGGAAAGGGTAATAATATCTTACAACAATTTTCTTGTTTATTCACAGTCTCTCTTTACAATGCTTACTTAATTATATTCTACTGTGAATAGTTTTCTCTTGTTCAACTTGATTTTTGAAAACATTGCAATGATTTGTTTGTTTGGCTTTTTTATGGCGCAAGAGCATCTGGGCTATACTGCGCCAAGAAAATATTGCACTGATACAGTGTAAATGTTCAGGTAACAATGGTGTAAGAAAACTTTTGTTTTGAGCGAGTTATGATGTACCATGTCCTCGGGACTCACATATATGATGGAATATTATAATCTATAATTTCATTTGTGTATGTCTTGAATGTATGTCATTCATATATGTAAATAAACTTCTTATTCTGAAACTGTAATTTGCAGGAAATAAACACACGGGTATTATTATTATAAGAAGCACGCTTCATTAAGAAGAAATAAACACCTTGCTTGCATTCAGTCAACGAACAGAATCAACGAATTGATGTACTGGAATAAATTTACAAGTTGCGTGGTAAAAAATGGCGGACATGTACATGATCAACAATGACGTCATTATCCGTAAGATCATTTCGTCCAAAAGTCTGTCTTCATTACTTTTCGACCTGACACGATCATTTGAAATCATTTGTAAAACTGCAAAGTAATGAAGTAAGACACTTTTGGATTCAATGACTTTATTATTGATATGGAAAGCCAGAGCTTACAATTTTTATTTTAACTTCAATGTTCCATATATAACAGGTTGCTTCTGAACAATCAGTATTAAGCATTGAGAATTGATTTCAGTTTTTCAAATCACCGAAAAAGTAAATTTTTGAACAACCCCTGAATATTTCTCTGGCCCCATGTTTTACAAGCAAGCGTCGGGCGCATTACTGCGGATCGTCTTATACATTAGCTAATTACAACCCGAATTACTGGTGTACTGCGAGTGCCAGCATACGCAACATGGGGCAATTACATTACTGCTTATTAAATTAGCCGTGAAATTTCCAAGCAGTAAAAGGGTTAAATACGACCAGAACCCAATTAGAGACGAAAGAAATTTGAAAATTTCCATTATTAAGATATTTTAAACAACGGAAATTACAACATATACAAATATAAATTAACAGGGGAGTGCATATATATACAGAGGCGGATATACGATGCTGCCACCTATAGGTTTTGGCTTATTTTGGCGCCTGTAGGGCGACGTTTTTTGCCACCTAATCTTAACAAAGGCATAACTTAGGCATAACAGAGATTTTAGCGCTTTTGTAAAATTCTTAATTTGGCGCCCCTGGCGGTTATTACAAATTTGTTTTTTCGCATGTATTCTTGCATTTGGCGCCTTTTAGAACCTTTCTCGTGGCAGCATCCATGGCAACCCCCTCTTTGCTAGCGTCTAGTTACGGCTATGAACATAACAATCCAAAATTGGTTAAAGTGGCGCCAAAAAATTAAGCCCCGCCTTTTCAAATTCTTTGTCGGTGAACTTTTCATCGAACATTTGGCGCCGTCAAAAATTTGCCTCCTGAGGCTTGAGCCTACATATTGGGAAATCTGCCACTGTATATGTAACACTGCAAAGGAGATTAGACATGTTATAATAATTTTATGAGTATTCAAATTATTAAATATTAGAAATAGCGCCTAGAGAGCATCGAGAAGTTTCGGACACACCTCGTTGGACTTCATCAAAAAAGTATTGAAGTGAATCTCACGTGAACAAAAGGTGTTGCCATTTCATATTACTGTTGGTTGTTCGATGGTAGCACCACTATTGGTAGAAAATAATTAGAAGTTGAGAATTGGAAGTAAGATCTATCAAACTCGTTAAATTGAGATCAATTATTTAATGAATGAAATTATCTTAACTTGGGATGTTTTATGCGTACAGTAGACTGACTATTTCATAGTCCGAGATGACAGGGTCATGGCCTGTTAATTCATCCCGGTCTGTTAATCTAAAAATTAATTAATTTATAGAAAGAGGGCGGTGAAATTGTAATGAAGACTTCTAACGGGATTGTTATAAAACGATACAGTTAAACTCCTCTTAACGGACGCCCCGTTTTACAGCCAGATAATAGGTCCCTGGCAAAATTTGATAGCAGTAGTACTTCTCATTTACGGCCACTCCTCTCATACGGACAAATCTTCTGTCCGGTCAGTGTCCCCTGATGAGAGACCTTACTATATAATTGTTATTTGAACAGGAACAGACATTAAGCAGCCAAATGTTGTAGCACTGTTTTAGAAACTTTGATGAAAATTGTGTGGCGATGGGGGCACTCAGCAAAGTGGACGGTGGAACCCTTCGTAGAGCGGCCGATTATCACAGAACCGGTTAAAAGGGAACTTAATTTTAACATATCACATATGTTAAAAATCATTATTTCACGTCTGTGTCATGCTCTGTAACACATAATTTGTAAGAGAAATTATTACCCTTCTCAGTGTTAACACAATTGTTAAATGGTTAGCACACAATGCCACCAGGGTCATGTACTTTGTCACTTTCTTCTTGTATAGAATTGATTGGTAATGTTTGTGACACTGATGTTTTCAGGGTCAAACTGTATTCGCGGAAAAGCTAACCTGGTAAACTGTTAAGGCTTCGGTGACCTATTCATACCTGAGCAACAGGTATTCGTTCGCAAACTGGCGAAAACTGAGGTAGCCCTCGACATTATTAGGTTATTTATCGCCTAATTTGGAATGCAGAAAAACGCAGTCGCCAAAATTCCAGGCGCCAAACTTCCTGCCAAGCAAACGAAGTCCTCTGAGTGGTCAGTTACTTAAATGACGTCATCGCTCGCTACAATGTGACTTTTTCATAAATTTGATAAATACCAGGTTTTAATTTCACATATATACCTTCGTTTTATGTACTTGAGCATTATTTTAACGTTTTATGTACGAAATGTTTCTTCTATTAACTCTGTCAATGTAACAGAGGCCGACCTATATTGCACTGGCGGAATCATACTGCTTTGTGCCTTAACAGTGAACCAGGTTAGCTTTGCCGCAAGTATAGAGCTTTTTTATGTATGGAAGAGAAAGTGACATCGTCCTGACGCCGAGACGTGAACGTAAACGAACGCCGGTATCTAAAGTATTATCTACAACACATAATGTCCATACATTTATAATAATAAAACGTAATTTTTCGAAATTTTGATATTTTCATAGTATTTTTATTTATTTATTACACATAGTATTTTTTTGTATTTTTTCACAGTATTCAACATTTCCGATTTTCGGATGATTTGCTGTAGTGGTAACACTCATGAACGCGGATGGTCGTAAGTTTACTCTGTGTATGTAATAATAACTTTTTTTTTATATAATATTACATATACAATACGCATATTTGGAATATTTCGCATACAAAATTCTAAATATCTCATTGTCCCCGCACATCCTGCAGAGATTAAGGCAATTCCAAATAAGGGATTAAATTTAGCGCTTCGCAGCGGCTCTTACACCCACATGGCTCCATGTTATACGCGAGGTTGGATACATACACGGAATCCGCCGAAGCGCTAGATCACGAGTTTACATGTTAGAAGAGCTTCGCACGCGTGACGGGGATCTACAAATCTAAAGTCATTAGCGCTCTTTCAAACTAGCGCTCGCAATTAGCGCCTGCCTAAAGGAGCTAAAAGTTAGCGCTCCCAAAGTTATCGACTGGCGTTCAGCATTAACAAATTTCTCGCTGTTCTCGCTCTTGTTTTAAAATTGGGTGGGAATAGCTGATCAGGCGTTAAAAGGACAATTTTAAGGCTCAAGCGACTATTCATTAAGGAAGAACCGGCTAGGAAATTGCAGGAAATCACGTCGATTGGCTGTATCTTTCTGGCCCAAGGACAGCATTTTGCGCCAGTTAGAATCTCAGGTTCAGCATCATTGTTAGTACGTAGAGACCCTATAAAGCCTGGGGGTCCCGAACAAGCTTCTGGGATTTTTTAGTTGCTATTTTTAGTTGCAATTATTTTTATAAGGAATTTCATACCAAATGTTTCCAACGCTTTTATATTTCAACATGGCTACACACATTGCAATATTTTACTAATGGTTGTTAATTTAATATATATAATTAATATAATAAACGTAATATATTATAAATAATTAATATACTATACATAATGTAATGTATATAATTAATATAAAATCATTTTATATTTAATGTGTTTTCTTTAATTGCTAAAAATGTTTTTATTATGCAAATGTGGCGGAGGACAGAGGGTATGGTCGCAGATTTTCTGGTTACTATAAAACGGGGTCGTCGGTTACTTGGCTACTATAAAAGTAGGTTAGGGCTTGTAAAAGGTTGGGAACCACTGCTATAAAGGTAATCTTATACAGGAAAACAAAGAACTTGGTTAAGAATTCTTTAATAATTTCCAAAACATGCATTTACTTAGTATTCGTAAAGAAAATTCTTGTTTACGGATTGAAACATTAAACAAATATGCTTCAGTTGTTTCTCATATAGAGCTATTGTGATTTACATTTCGGCATTAAAACCGCAACGCGCTGTGAACTCGAGTTACAGTGTTTACGGTTTAAGAAAAAAAAAGTTTATCTACCTACTACGTACTGCAGTCTGTAGGTTGTTTCCCTAGGCCTTCCGAAGCTCAGATTCCCCGAAAGATAAGGTCCCTTGCTCTACGTTATCATGAATGTAACGCATTCCTATATAGCACCATTAACCCGGGTTTGACTCTTAATGGCATTGTAGAAAGCTTGCCATTTTTTCAGCTACCTTAGTCGGGGGTTTGGTTCTTCAAGAAGATCGTATTCCTTGAAAACTGTGGGTTTCGGAGCAACATGTCCTCTGCTGTTCTTTCCTAGTGCGCGCGCACACGAAACGCAAGATAAAGCATGTCCGGTTATAGCAAATTCGGAGATATTGTGGACAACTATAGCTGGGACATTACCATAGAAGGTGTATTTTGGCAGTATTTCGTAGAAATGCAGAATTCGAGCTCTTTTTTGTGACAAAACTGCATTTCGGTTGTTTGGCTAAATTAGCCCAGTTAACCATCTATAACTGAGGGATACACTGCGCAAAAATATAGTTAAAACGAAATTAGAATACGTTACAAAACAGTGGCATTTATTACAATTTGCTGTAGCTTCTCCAGACCTTATCTGGTCAATTTCATCAGCAAGTAATATACCCTAATCTAAATTTAAAAACGGCACAGAGCAGTACGATTTCGCCAGTGCAATATAGTTCGCCCTTTCTTACGTTAAAAGAATTAATAGAAGAAACATTTTGCACATAAAACATTGAAATAATGTTGAAATACATAAAACATAGGCATGTTTGTGTAATTAAAATCTGGTATTTATTAAATTTAGGAAAAAGAATCATTATAACTAGCGCTGACGTCATTCAAGTAACTGACCACTCAGAGGACCTTGTTCGCTTGGCGGTAAATTTGGCGCCTGGAATTTTATCAACCGCGTTTTTCTGTATTCCAAATTAGGCGATAAATAGCCTAATAACGTTGAGGGCCATCTCCTTTTTCGCCAATGTGCGAATGAATGGACACTCGTTGCACGAGCGTGAATAGGTCGCGGTAGCCTTAACAGTGTACCAGGTTAGCTTTGCCGCGAGTACAGAAATTTTTACGACGCGATTCATCGCGAATAATTGAAATCGCGAAACTTAAGTTCAATGATGCAGGTTATTTCACGCCACTTGGATAAAATTCGCCAGACGCACACAAAAAAAATAGGCTTATGTTAAAAGACGGATTGTGCAAATATATGCTGGAGCGAAAGTTGGCCAGAATAGGATTTTATACTACTTTAATCCCATGACAATTTCATATGTCTCCTTACAATCTTACGTTTATGACATGAAAATCTTTCGTTGTAATTATATGTGATCGTTTTCGAAGTGGGAAGGATATTTTATTTACTGTTCGTTCACGAAAAGAAGTCCGATAGAACAGTTATAAATAATGGGAGGTGACGTCACAAACGTACTATTCCATTGCAGCAGAGGACGACTCCAATTTCAGAAGCTGATTTTGGCGCCAACAAACATTCACCAAAAGCCAGTTCTGAAATTGTAGTCCTCCTCTGTTGTAATGAACTAACGCTTTCGTGACCTCACTTTCCATCATTTTTAACCATTCCATCGGACTATTCTTCGTGAACGAAGAGTAAGTATTTTATTCCGAAAATATTGTCAATTTCTTTGCGCCAAGGAGGCGCAAATTCGCCAAGTCAGGTACCCACAAAATGACATTGACTTTTTTCCTGTTTTCATGCCTTAGGAAAGCCAATTAAAATAACAGTGCGCATTCTGTTAATTTACACGATAATTATTCATAAAATTGTCGGTTCCCCGTAAATAAAGGCTCTAAATAAATTTAATCCTGTTTCGAACAATAACTGGGCAAAAAAAGGAATTTGTTCGGGAAAAACTCAATTAATATTCAGTCAAGGTGTTAAATAAATCCCAAAAAATAAACGCCAAGCTCTAATAAAAGTCTTTAACAAAATTAACTTTCCTCCCGGCAAAGACGATAGAAAACAAAATAGGGCTCGAATTTTTACAAGATCAACTCGCAGTAGCTACCACTGAATCAAAGCCTGGATAATTATTAATCCGAAATTTCCGAAATGTGGCAATTCAATAATAGATCAAACTGAAATTTGAAAGTTGGAAACACGTTTTGGAAACGCGTTCCGAATGTCAGTTGCAAAATATAAATGCAGAAGTGGAGGTCTTCGAATACACATACAAAAAAAAAAAAATTAAAATCACATTTGCTGGCATTTTTTTTTGTATACTTTAAAAAATTCAAAATTGAAATATGGTAACCCAGAACGCCAATTAGCAGTTCTCTGAATGCCAACAAGCGCCAAATAAAGGGGGATGGACAGTAAATATAGTTATATTGCTAGGAAAAGTGTTGAATGCCAGTATGTTATTTAATAGGGATTGCAATCAAAGCTTTAATCTTCCATTCTTATATTTTAAGTAATATGTAATTAATAGAGTGATGGGTAATAGAGATGATGTAATAAAGTGATATGTAATATAGTGTCCTCCCAAAGGGCGCATACTTTATGTTTTCGGAGAGCGCGAATCCATTGGCCCATGGGCTACTAAAAAAATTTCCAACTATCGCCCATGTGGTCACACCAGCCCACTCCGCCCCTGGACTTGCAGTGGTGACCTTGTTGTCCAGTGTGCCTTTAACATGGGTTCGGTTAACAACGGTGCCAAACTAAAGAATTTTACCGATTAACTGCCCACTCTAGTCTGGAGTTAGTTCCCTAGACCCAAAGAGGTTCGAAGTCGTCGAAAAACTGTAAGTTCCGGCTTAGGATGACCCTTGCTGTCCTTGCGCCTTAAAAAATCCAAAACAGAACCTATCCCCGGATTACGGTAGGGCAGATTACGTGGTCCATGAAATCACTGTGAGCCAAACTCGGTTTAATGGTAGGCTAGACGTAGGCTGCGTTGTTATTAGGCCTCTGTGGGCCTACATTTGTGACCTACAGATAGTGTAAAAATAAGAGTATTAGGCCACGCGACAAGGGAAGCACTGAGACACCGATTCTGGCTAGATCCGGTGTCACCTCGTATCTCGGTGTCTCCTGGCCCATAATCGTTGTCACCTCTTGTACCGGTGCCTCCTGGCTCAATACTCCCATTTTTACACTACTACATCAGTGGATTTACATTTTTCCGAGGGATTTAAAACCGTAAGCTTATTTTGAGCTCCAAATAATGAAAGTTCAATGTCGCCACTAGAAGGAATCTGAGAAAATAGAGCTTTAGCAGTGAATATGGCTCTCTAGGTATTTTTTCCTTTCATGTATCTTGAAATATCAGATGTACAGCTATAGCCAATTATAAAAAAGTTTTAAACTATCTACAAATGTGTTCTTTCCTTCCCTAAGCAAAAACTGCGATATCTGTACAGGATGTGGCAATCCCCTCCATTCTTCCGATGTTTTTTCCCTTTTTTACCCACCAGGGTAGATGGAAGGGTTTGAATCTAAAGGGCACTAATCCACCAAAAAGCACATCAAAATTGTTTCACAAAAATAAATATTTGTTTGTTTGTTTTTTGGTTTTACGGCTCAAAGACTACAGTGGTCATGCTGCGCCGGGACCTACTGTTTTCCGAGGAATCCGAACCTCTTAAGGCCTAGGGAACCAAACCCCGGACTACAGTGAGCAGTGCGATCTTTATGAGATCTCTGAGTAAGCGTTCTTTTTGCACTGCTGGGAGTCGAACCCGGATTAGCCGCGCAATAGGAGAACGCGTTACCACACTGCGCCACCGCAGGGCTCAACAATAAGTAAATTAAAAAAAGTCTGTATCCCTGCTCTAGCGGACTTCTCTGTCTAAGTGGAAATGCATGCGTCAACTCGATGTTTCATCTTTCTCTATATCACAGTTTGTCACATGGTACTATAATATCTGCATGAATCAATGCTTCATTTTATATCGGATTTAGATATATACTGATAATAAAATTTTTAGATATACACTGATAATAAAATTTTTTAAATATATACTGATAATAAAATTACTGATAATTTCCTTTTCTCTCATTCTTTATTTGTATGAAGATAATGTTAAGCGAGACAGCCAAAATTGAGGAAATTATTGATTTACGTAATACGTATCTAACTGGGGGAGAGCCTCGAAATAAGGCTTTGCTTTCTGCTCTTCTCCATTTCTAAACTTATCATATTATGAATATCTGAATCTTTAAAAGTTCAATTGTAACATTAGAATAATTTTGAAATAGACATGTCAACAATAACTGTATATGGATTGAATAACTTTATTTCTTACTCTTGCACTTTAAAAACCTAGGGAACAAATCTCCGGACTATAATGTGCAGATGTTCGGTGAGCGTTTTTTTCCACTGTTAGGAGCTCAAGACGAATTACAAACACACTAGGTGAATGAACTGCCATTCAAAGTCAAACAGAGGCAGAGAGGTCACAGGGGACATGACTCCCCAGAAATATTTTTTCACTGTAAAAAATTCCAACTTTTATGAAAAATGAAGGGTGTTATTCCAAGACTATGGCAAATTCTGTCCTTGACCCCAAAATGAAAGTCTGTTTCCACTCCTGGTGCCATTGCACCACCGTAGGACCAATGTCGGCGATTGTGTGCATGTGTATCAATGTATTATTTTCAGTGGAACGTCCTAGCCCCTTGTCGTTGTACATATTATATCGGGCACACCTTCCATCGAACTTAAAGGTTTCTTTATGCAGACATTTAATAATCTATTTTATTGAAATGCAGAATGGGTTGATGAACTTTCTCGTCACCTGTGATTATTTCTTGCTTATTTCAATATATTTACCTTTAAATATCTTGCAATTTCGAAGGTGCTGCAACAAAAGTTTTCACTGTGTCGCATTTCCTCCGTCAGGTAATTAATGTACATAAACCTGTGTTATTCCAAATCGAGGAATGATTTAATCACGAACGAGTATGATCGTTGACGACAGATGGACAAACCCGTTCGTTCCTTAGTTTGATGCACGAGTTGTGCCCTCTGTAACGTAAATATCAGTCTTTTGCAGTTGACCTTCGAGTTACTTTGCAAAGCAAATGCCGAACCATTGTAAATTTCATTGAAACATGATTCGAAGAAGCAAGATTTTTTGTGATTTATGGCGCATGAGCAGCTCTAATCATTCAGCGTCAGGACCTTCGGGGTTTTGCA
>QLNU02013778.1:2313-30008 GCA_006491805.2 Dysdera silvatica
GGTAATTCGGTTAAGCAAAGTTCGGATGATCTGGAAGCTACTATTAAAGAATTTTGTTTATTATTTACATTTTTGTAGCCTACTGATCATCTGCAAGAGGCGAAATATCCGCAGGGCGAGATGCTGGGGGCCACTTTTCTGGATCTCGTTTATTTGGAGATTTTTTTTCCCTTCTAAAGGTAGAAAAGTTATTTCTTGAAATCTTTGGAAAGCCATTGTCATTCTGTTCCCTTGGAGTTTCTAAGGATTATTGGTGTCACTTTCAGGAGAATACTATTTATTGAAACTTATCAACGGTTTGGACGTTGGCAGTGGCATGGGAAAGTGGGGGGAGGGTGACCTCCGGCATTGGTTATCAAAATACATTATTGTCTCACATTTCGTAACCTAAACTTCTTTAAAGAAAATTGAGTCTGCTCACTGTAGTCCGGGGTTTGGTTCCCCAGGCATTAAGAGGTTCGGATTCCTCGGAAAACTGTAGGTCCCGGCGCAGCATGACCACTGTAGTCTTTGAGCCGTAAAACCAAAAAACAAACAAACAATGGCGGACCTAGAGGGCGGGGAAGGAGCGATCGCCTCCCCATCGTTGAAACAAGTCGCCAAGTTTTTTCAAAATTGCCCAAACGGACCCCAACGTCCGTTCGCCGTGATGCAATGTTGTTTGTCAGATCATTTTGTATCAGTACATGTCTTGTGAAGGCACTCTCCGTACTAAAAATAAGCAGATAATCCTGGCACTTCAATCTCTTAAATCCTTAAACCTTGCAATAGTAAAAAAAAAAACTTGCTAGTTCGGTGTCAGCTGTATTGGTCAGACGATATGACGTCAGAAGAGATACAAAAATACTTTTGGAGAGGTTAGAGAAATCCACTTCAAAAAAAGAGACTTCGTTGGTGTGTTAATTATGAATTTAATACGAACTACAAATGCCTTTTAAAGTAAATTTTTATACAAAATCTTTCAAATGTTTATTGTCGAATATTCCATTTTATTTATAAATCATTGAATATGCATAATTAATTTATATATATAAAGTTAGAATATCGAGGTCGATTTTTATTGCGATTAGATTATTGCAACGCTATCAATATTTTTGCAACATCTGAATGTATAATTCTGTGATGTATATCTTTTATTAACGGTACTATTTTACCAATCAACAAAAGCTATAGAAATAAATGCAAAACAATTTTTATGGTGCAGTTCAATAAAATCATTAACACGATATCGAACTGCACCACTAAAATTGTGTTGCTTTTATTTCTATTGATTAGTGCAGTGTGTCGCTATTAAACTATCAACAAAAGCTACTTTTAATATACTATTATAATTTAATGATGAATTTTATCTTTTAGTTTGAATTTATGCAGTTATTTATGTTGCATTATAAATATTTAGTTTTATTTAGATTAAAGTGAACACCGTTTACTTTATTTTAAGTACCTCTTGTTTTATTATGTCTGCTTTTTGGAATAGAGGATGTTGTATAACATTTTTGTAATTGCTCTCTATGAAAAGGATTAATATTCAAAAAATTCTGAATAAGGATATTGATGAACTCTATTTAAATTTCAAGAGAGAATTATTTTTTAAAAAACATCTTGTGTACAAAACACTGTCTTAGTTCCTTATTTTTCTAGTTTCTTGCGAAAAGTTTGCTAATAATAATTTGTGCATAATAGTGTAAACACATACGTCACTTCAAGTTTCATTTAATAATCTGCTTCTGACTTCTATCTTTCCGCTGACTGTATTTAAAGTTTTATATTTTAATAATGTATATTTTTAATGAAGTTTTGAAATCACAGGGAGTTATTGGAACTTGTGCCATCTTCCATTTTCAGTAAATTATCTAGCAAATTAATTAAATCTTAATTAATAATAAATTGGATAATAAAATAAATAAATAATAAAATTAGAGGAAATAGAACTTCGGAAAAAGGTTTCAAACCTTAAAAGAGCCATTGAAAAAAAAAAATCATCCAGCCTTATTTCTAAATTTGTTAACAAATTGTGAAGAATAGGAAGAGGACAAAATTCTGTCCAGAGAACTTTTGCACAAAATTATAAACTTTCATAATTTTTCAGCCGAAGCTTCCAAACTAACATGTTTTGTAGCTTTCATTAAAACATTTTTATTAATTTTACATAAATTATAATTCTGTCTCTTATTTTGGTGTCCATAATAGGCAAAATAAGTAAAGGATTGCTGAAAAAAATTTTTATTTTCTAATTTAAGTTTGCATATATGGTTACTTTTTTTGCTAAAATGATCACTGTTTTTGCTAAATTGGTCACTAAATTAACTATTTTTGAGAAAAAAATAACTCTAATTCCTGATACAGTGCTTCTAAGGAAGATGAAAAAGGAACTCGTGAAGAGCAAAAAATTAAAAGAGGGTGTGGAGAAACGGAACCTAAATGCATCTAAAAAAAACAGAAATCTGAAAAAGATGAACACATAAATAAAATTAACACATTAGTGTTGCAAGAACAATTAGCTTTTGTGAAGAATTGCCTAGCCAAGTTAAAAAGTAGACTACAAACTGCTATAAAACATCCCCACTCCCCCCAAAATGCACATTACATTCATTATTCTAAATAAGGGAGTACATAAAATACAAGGACTCAAGATCTGTTTAATGCACTTAAAAAAAATACTAAATGCATAATATTATGTTTCATTTTAGGTGTTATGTATTTTTTCTTTAATCATTTTATAGGACTTTTTTTTTTAAAAGAAAAAAAAAAGTTTCAGATATTTCTGCAATTGCATGGAAGAAAATTTTTCCTCTGCAATTTTGTTGTCTCGTTTGAGCACTGATTTTCATTCTAAGACTGTCCGGTCTTTATTCGATTATCTAGGGATGGCCATATGAAAATTAATCATTAAAGCAGAGAAATTTAACATTGAGTTTGTGAGAATAATTTTGTTTCTAATGGATTTTATTTTTATGAGCAGGGTATTCGTTTACTCATGACTTGAATTTGAATAAGTTGAGTTCTGTATATAAATTTATGACATTAGCTGTATTATGTATTTTGTATGCCATGTTTTATTAGGAATGATATTTACTTTTATAATTTCTATTATAGATCTTTCATTATAGCTTATTTTCCAACTGTTTTCTTTTTCTTATATTATTTCAATTTTTCCTATTTTTTTTTAAATAATCATTCCTATTTTTTCTTATTTATTTGGGTTATCACTCCTATTTTTCCTGCTATTTCTTTCTTTTTTTTGTTTTGAAAAATCGGCTTCTGTCGCTGGTGTACTTACTTCTCTAACTTAATAATTTTCGAAACCCCGTAGAAATAAGCTCAAACTAGAACTGTTTTCGTTTGGGAGAAAAAGAAACACCATTCTCATACTGGATTCGAACTATGGCCCCTCCGTTTGGCCCGGAGTGGCTTGACCTACTAGATGAACGAGGACAAGAATAACGACCTTTTTCTCCATATATAAGGATGTAAGATATTATTACCCTTCACAGGGATAACCATTGCCATATAATGGTTAACACACAAATCCACCAGGGTGAATTTTTGTGGTGAAATTTATTTTTTACTTAATAGTTTTCGACACCCATGTAGAAATAAACTCAAACTAGAGCTGTTTTTTGTTTAGGAGAAAAAGAGACGCTGTCCCCATCCTGGATTCGAACCAGGGTCCCTCCGTTTAGCTTGGAGCATCTTGACCTACTAGATGAACGAAGACAAGAACAATGGCTTTTTTCTCTGTATAGAAGGATGCAAGATATTATTACCCTTTACTGGGATAACACAATAATTGACATATAATGGTTAACACACAAAGCCACCGGGTGAGTTTTTGTGCGGGAATTTATTTTTTATTTAATAATTTTCGACACCCAGAGTTTGAGCTTATTTGTATGTGGGTGTCGAAAATGAAGTAAAAAATAAATTCCCCCATGAAAACTCGCCCCTGTGGCTTTGTATGTTGACCATTATTTGGCAATTGTGTTATCCCTGTGAAGGGTAATAATATCTTACATGCTTATATACGGAGAAAAACGCGTTCGTTCTTGTCCTCGTTCGTTTAGTAGGTCAAGACACTCCAGGCTAAATGGAGGAAACCTGGTTCGAATCCAGGGCTTACCTTGATTGATGCAGAATGACTTGCTGTCCTTGCGCCATAAAACTACAACCAACTAACCAATCGAATCCAGGTTGAGGACAGTGTCTCTTTTTCTCCTAAACAAAAACATCTCTAGTATTAGCTTATTTCTATCCTGGTGTCAAAACCAAGGCAAAAACAAATTTCCCTGGCTGTACCACAAACCTCCCAGTGGCTTTGTGTGTTGACCGGTTATATGGCAGCCAGATTATTCCTAGAAGGGTAATAATATGTTGGCATCCTTATGAGAAAAGGTTGTTCTTGTCCTCATTTAGTTAGTAGGTCAAGCCACTCCGGGCTAAACGGAGGGACCCTGGTTCGAATCCAGGATGGGAAAAGCGTCTCTTTTTCTCCTAAACGAAAACAGCTCTAGTTTGAACGTATACCTAAGTGGGTGTCGAAAATTATTAAGTAAAAAAATAAATTCCACACGAAAACTCACAAAAACTTGCCTCGGTGGCTTACTTCTCTAACTTCCAAAAAGGGGAGAAAAAAAATTTCAAGCCTTGAATAATTATCAAAATTCTGACCACATAATCTCATTTTGTAGTAATTTAAGAATACTTTAAAGGAAAAAAAATATATAAATAGCATTTTCTTTAAACGGGTGGACACTATAAAAAATAAAATTTTGATGGCAAAAATTTACGATGATGTCCGTATGCAAAATTGGTATTTCCTCATTTTTGTATGGCATATTATATTTCGTCCTTGCGATAAAGGTGATACGTCTATATGCAACATTATTTTGTAAAACATTTTGACCGCCCCTCCAAAATTAAACTGGCTATGGCCTTGATTGTACTTACTTACTATACACAAAGAATTCAAATAAATTCACTTTTTGCTATACATTTAGCATTACCTTATATATTCAATGTAGCATTTTGATGCGTATAACCTTACATTGAAACTAATTATCAATCGCTGAACTAATAAAGTTCATGTAGCATATTGTAGTTTTCTCGGGTCACATAGTATCATTAAATTGATTTGCGTTGATTCCTCTATTGACAAGTCAAAAGATTTTGATATCTGAAAATTCCCAAAATTGTAGGGGAAAGTAATCATGCAAGGTATTTTGACAAGTTATATGTAGGAGAACTGCAGAAACTAACTATTGCTCTGACAAGGGAACCTCGCGAACTGTCAAGGCTCGATTTTTCTGAATTTCGGTTCATGGTCCAATATTACCGAGTATATGAAAGATCCAAAATCAAATTTGGCCCAATCGACCAAGGGGTCGAGCTACGGCCCACTGAAAATAGAGCTCACAATACGATGATGCTTCGCTGCGTGGTAGGTGAAAACAGTGTTTTGACATACTGGGCAAGCATTAAGTGCCAAACATTATCGTAGAAAAAATAATACATATTAACAAAATATAGCACATATTTATAATAGTCATTTTAGTTGTACCTGAAATAATTATACATTGTGTATGCTGGTGTAAAAATAAAAAATATTTGAAGTGTTTACCTTACTTTTGTATAACTGACAAACTTTGAGATCATTTTTGGCAAAGAACTCAAAAAAAGCTGCCTTGTATGCAAACCAGTCTTGAATAAATAAGGCACGAATAAGGAATAATGATAATTTAAATTAATCTGATTCTTATTTATTGTAGATCATCAACTTTATTTAATAAAAAAAAAAAAATGCAGTGTATCTATAGTTTGCGAAAACACTACTCCTGGAAATTTTTTGTTACTGGTCTGGAAAACCTGGAAAAGTCAGGGAAGTTTGAAACAAAATTTGAGTAGATATCCTGATTAGACTGTCACCAGAAAGTTTTGGATGTCAAAGGAGTTCTGCGACCTTGCAGCAAATATCAGCTGCAACACGTTCATTGATGAGTGGGTTTTGTAGGGCATTTTCTGTGAAAATGAGAATCTGTTGTGTAAGTCCCATAGGCATATTTCAATGAAAGTTTTTTAAAAACCGACCTATCTATGGATGTTCTGGAGCTGGGACTACACAGTCTACGACATTAGATTCTGTCAATCACGAGAGTGCCAATTTGGTGACGGTGCTGTCCTTGATGGCACTTTTGGAAATTTCTGGGCTTTACATGGTTTTGCAACAAGGGTTTGGTATATTTGACGAGCCATCATAGCCCAAATGGATGGAATGATGAAACGATAGTTTTCTATCTAATGCATAGGTGCCAATCCTGATTTACTTGGAAGGCTTCCGATTTTTTATCGGTCTTCCGATCTTCTGGTCGGAAAACAATTTTTTCCGATTTTCGGAGATTCCATCTAAAATCCCTAGTGTTTTTTAAAATACTGATTTTTAAAAAACTTTTTAATACCTATTTTTCTTGATGCGTATTTATTTAAATTTTTTCGCATATGTGCGTATTTAATAATAAATACATATAAATAAATGGAAATATGTGGAAAAAAACGAAAAAATTCGTCTGCCGTTGACTGCGCATGCGTGGCGTGACGTGGAATTGTAGCTCCAGCTATGACATAGACTGATGCCCCTGCACAATGGAAATCGCGCATCTGGATATGTAGTTGTTCGGTAGGAAAGAAAGAATGTGCTACATCCATAAGGTTTGGGTCGAGCACGTGACTTTATTTAGGGAAGCCATGTTAGTGTGTATCTTGTATTTCTTTGCTGCGGAAAGAAAGTTTTGTTTGTATATGTTGTTGAAAATAATGTTAACGATGTCGACCGTTAATAAAAGGTACTACCAAACTTTTAAAGCCAAATATATGAAGAATATGTTTAATTTTATTCAGAAATCAAGACTGGGGCCAAAATATGCTTTTTGCACATGTTTCCGTAAAGCCATAAGTATTACTCTCGGTGGTAAACGCGATATTACTTTGCATTCTGAGACTGTTAAACATAAGGAGGCGTTCAAGGCTGTAGAGTCTAATCATAGTATCAAGCCTTCATTTTTTGCATTTAACGATACCTCCATGATTAACGCTGAATGTTTATTTACATCGTTTTTGATCGAACATAATTTGCCAATGAATTGCTGCGATCACGCGGGGATGCTCTTTCGGAAAACGTTTCCTGATAGCAATATTGCGAAACAATATGAATCTGCAAAGGCCAACACTTCTGCAATTATGAAAGAAATGTCTGCAAAGGAATCCTCATCACTTGTTGAAAATTTAAGGTGCTATCCATTTTCAGTTCCAACCAATGGAAGCAACGATATTGATTCAAAGCTGTATCCAATAGCGGTAACTTTCTTCGATCCTTTATGTGAAAAAGTTATGAATTGTCTTTTATTTGTGCTATCTTTGAAAGCTGACGAAACTGGGTTAAATATTGGAAATCTTCTGGTAAGTGCTTTACAATCTGAAAACTTTCCAATTTCTAATTGTGTTGCCTTTAGCTGTGATAATGCACCTGTTATGATAGGAAAAAAAGCAGGTGTAGCAGCAGTGTTAAAGAATTGTCACCAACATATTGAAATTATGAGCTGTTCCTGCCACCTTATTAACTTAGCAGCTGAAAAGAGTATTGCATGTTTGCCATTTAAAATCGATGAAATTTTGGTGGGCATTTACTATTACCTACAAAAGAGTTCGGAAAGAAAAGATAGGTTGAAAATTCTTCAAGAATTTCATGAGACTGATATAAAAAAGGTATTAAAACACGTTAGCACTCGTTCGTTGTCTGTTGGCACATGCTTAGAGCGTATAATCCAGCAGTGGCAACCTTTGATCATTTTTTTTAAGGAAGAGGCCATGAAAAGGAATCAGATCACCCCACTTTCTTTCTTTACTATTCCCTCTATCAAAGTTTTGGTTGAAAATGCAGATAAAGTGAAAGAACACAACAGCAAAAAAGCATCACAGAAATTAAAAAGGGAAGCTCAAAATTATATGGATATTTCTAAGAAACAAAAAACTGAAAGCTCCATGTTTCGTGAAGAAAGGTTGTTTTATTTTCTGTCGGAAGATATCAATAAGGCTTTCTGTTTGTTTTTATCTTATACTGTGCCTGTATTTAAAAAAGCAAATGTTCAACTTCAGTCTGCGGAACCGCATATTCATATACTAAAATCTCTTCTCTTAAAATTGTACGGAGAAATGCTAGTGAAATTTGTAAAGCCAAGCATCAAAAAATCATGTAGTGGTATTTTGAAAGTCCATTGTTATGAGAGGAATAATCAAAAAGATGATGTTGATATCCTAATTGGAAATGGAACACTCAAAGTAATCCAAGATTTTAACATCCATGATAAAAATTAATTTTATGAAAACGTCAGAAGCTATGTCATAGCAGCATGTGACGACATGCATAATAAATTTCCTTTTGAGTTAGAAGTGTTACCTCATGCAAAGGTTACACAAATATCGAATTTTGAAAATGCATAATTTTCAAGCTTAAAATGTTTATCAGAAAATTTTCCCGTTCTTTCGTTCAATAATACAGAAGATAAAGCTGTTGATGCTTTACAAACAGAATTCAGCGAGTTCCAGGCTTTTAAAGTTCCACAAACTGTGAGTAATGAAGGTAGCATTTATGCACAATAGGCAGCCGTAGGTAGAATAAAAAATGATACTTGTGAATTGAAATTGAAATGACTTTTTCAGGTTATGCCGTCAATACTTACGATCCCTCACAGTAATGCAGCATGCAAGAGAGTCTTCAGTCAAGTGAAGAAAATTAGAACTGACTGAAGACTGAAGTCAGGTCAACCATGTCTGCATGACACATTAGAAAACTTACTAATAGTTAAATGCAGACATGTGAAATGTTACGAGAATGTATTTGAAAAAAAATTTCTCAAATGCAAAATCTTGCACTACGGCATTTGTAAATTCTAAGAATTAATATTGCGTTTAATACAGTTTAATCCTCTATTATTATTAATTTAATAAATACCTAATTTTCTCATTGTGTCCTTTTTTCATAAATTATGTATGATTTTGTGTAATTAAAAAATGGTGGCCTGCCCACGCGTGCGTGATTGACTAGAGATTTTTCACTTCTAGAAGTTGGCACCTATGCTAATGAAATTTTGTCAAATTTTTTTTTTAAAAACAGGCTCATCTCCAAAATTCTCGAACTGGGATAGTCCATTCTGTGACATTTGATTTAGACAGTGTTTCCAGTTGGTTTGGTTTGTACGTAAAAATCCTTATTTTCATCACAAGTCTGTATTAGTCCATATTGGCCTATTTTTTTTATTATTTGATCCCTACTTTTACTTTTCTTTTTCACATTTAATGGACACTTAATCGGAACTAAGTTAATTAAGCATAAATAATCCGCAGTATTAATATACTTACAAAGGCATTTCTGGAAGCAATCACGCTGCTGTAAGATTCACATTGTTGAATTCTGATTGGTCAGAAGTAATGAAACCACTGGACATCATTTCTATACCATATGGTGGAATTACAACTCTATACAAGGTAGACGGGGACAGGATTTACAGGACCTTCAAAAGTTCAGCATATTCTCTCCCTCCCACTCAGTTTTCAAAAGCTAACAGATTATTAAGTTTTTTTTTTTTTAAATATATATCCTTTTACACATATACATAGTACTTAATTTTTTTATTTATTAAATTTTTTAAAGAATTTATTTTCCCTTTTAATATAGAAACTCATAGGATTTTTTTTAAGATGTGTTTAATTATAATTAGGAAAAGTTTTTGCCCAGCCGCTGAATCTTTGTCTTCTTTGACCCCTTCCCTTCTTCCCAGTCCCAAACGAAAATTCCAAAGTCTATACTATTTGATTCCACGTTCTTATTTTTATGGGTTGTTTGAAGCCATACTTCTGGACGTAATAAGCAGGGCTTCTGGTATCAATTTTCTGAACGGGCCCTCTGATTAAAACGTGTTCAGCATTGTGGGCCTTCACAAGCTCCGAGCTTGGGTAAAAAAATCAGTGCCTCGAGCCTTGGTACTGCAGTCCCCGTATTCTCCCTAAATGGCAGTTCTGATTATAAGTGTATCTGATGAGGCAAAGAACTGCCGAGACATGATTAACAAAGCTTGATTTTATTATTCAAGCAAACAAAAAATAATCCATAAGAAAACTATAATATCGGAGCATGAACAAAAAAGGTTAAACACTCTTATCCAGTCTTAGAGAAAAAGTAAGCTTTTTATGAAAAATAATATATTGAAACTACCGCGCGACATGCACTGCCATATATATATATATATGTTGTCCTAGAAACGACAAAAGAGTTTATTTCTCAACACTCCCCCTCAATCAGGCCAGTTCTTGATGCCAAGTTCTCCTCAAAGTCTTATAAAACTGTCTTTGCCTAGAGATTTTGTTAAAATATCAGCCACTTGTATTTCTTCAGGAACATATCGAATATCAAAAATACCACACGAAACTTGTTGCTAAA
Organism: Dysdera silvatica; assembly: GCA_006491805.2. Classification (NCBI taxonomy): domain Eukaryota; kingdom Metazoa; phylum Arthropoda; class Arachnida; order Araneae; family Dysderidae; genus Dysdera; species Dysdera silvatica. The sequence continues at coordinate 12,800 of QLNU02013778.1, forward strand.
TAAAATGGTAACGTATATCAATACGTTTAGTACACTTACGGAATTCCAGATTGCGGACCAAATGTACTGCACTCATGTTATCCATACTCAAAGTTGTTTTGAGATTCTCTCCTGTAATTTTGTTCAACAGATGTTTGACCCAGATGATGGATTTAGCTGCTTCACTTCCAGCAATGTATTCTGCTTCGGTAGTCAATAATGACATACATTTTTGTTTTTAACTAAGCCAGTCCACAGCCCCACCTGCGAATTTATAGACGACACCAATAGTTGATTTTCTTAATTTTGTGTCGCCTGTAAAATTAGCATCACTAAAAACGTCCAAAGCTTTTGAATTTTGTTGAAAGAGAATTCCCATGGTACTAGTACCTCTGATATATCTAAAAATTCTATTAACAGCTTGCCAATCATTCATAGTCGGATTTGACAATGCCTGTGACACAGTACTTACTGCATAGGCTGAGTCTGGTCATGTCGCTATTGCTAGATGTATTAAGCTACTAACAGATCATCTGAATAAAATTTCATCACATAATTCGTTACTTGCTTCTTTCTTTATCAGATAGATTCTTTCCATTGGCATTGAAACGGCATTCGAATCTTCCATCATGAACTTTGCTTTGAATTTTTTTCTGCATACATTTCCTGTTTTATGAAAATTGACCCTTTTTCTAGCTGACAAGTTTGAATGCCTAGAAAATTTGCAACTGAACCGACAGTTATTTGAAATTCTGATTTCAGTTCTTTAAGGAACTCTGAAATTTCACTTACATTGGATCCAGCAACAAGATCATCATTCACATAAATTACAATGAATAGTTTCTCATCGTCATTTCGAAAATATAAGCATGGATCTGAAGTGCTTTCTTGCCAGCCACAATGTGTAAGAAAATTCGAGAACTGTTTATTCCAGCACTTCGTTGTATGTTTCAAACAATACAAACTTTTCTTCAGTTTGCATACATGATTTGTTACATCACCGTATCTGGTTGGTTAATCCATATATATTTCTTCTTCAAGATGACCATACAAAAAAGCTGTCTTCACATCAGCCTAAGACATTTTCAACTTTTCTGTTGTTGCAACACCTAAAAGAGTCCTGATGGTCTCAAATCTTGCTACTGGAGCGAATGTTTCATTGAAGTTTATCCCTGTTCGTTGGGAGAAACCTCGTACAACCAGTCAAGCCTTACGTCATTTTGCTATTCCTCCAGCATCGTGTTTGACATGAAGAACCCATCTATTCGAAATACAGTTAAACCTCGAACGTCTATAACTCGAATTTTCGGTAACTTGAAGTAATTTTACATTCCCGGCCCAGAGCATTGGTTTTAACATTGAATCTTTTTCTGTAATTCGAAGTTCGATAAGTTGAATTATTCGATAACTTGAAGACATTTTCATCTTCCAAACATCAAATCTCATCCATAAGTCGAATTTTCATGGAAAAAAAGTTCTACTTAAAAACTTTCGATTGTATCAAAATAATGCCAGTGAAGCTTTCTGTGTCCCTCAGTCCTACCTGTCTACCCTCCTCCACAGTAGTAGTAGTCCTAGCCTTACGCATGCTTTCTTGGAACTTGTTAGCCTTGAAAAATCAGTCTTTAAAGTGACTTACCATTGGGTTCTGAGAACTGAAAGAGTGCAATAAGGATCAATCATGTTTGTTAGATCGTTTTTTATTTTTGAAGCAGAATTAAGATTTGTGCGAATAAGATCAAGTTCATCATGGAAAAAAAGAGAGTTTTGAAAACTTTGAGTGTCCGTGAAAAATTGAAACTCACCGAACGAGTAGAAAAGGGCACTGGAAAGAAGAAAGACATCGCTGTCGAATTTGGTATTCCTGCAAACACTCTGTTAACAATTTTGAAAGAAAAAGAAAAATAAGAAAAGCTGTGGAAGAGTCTCTTCACACGCTTGAAAGAAAGTGTTTAAAAGCATCAAGTTTCCTTAAATTGGAGGATGCCATGTTTGCATGGGTGAAAAACATGAGAAATGCAAATGTTCCTCTTCAAGGTGGTCTTATTCGCGAACAGGCAAAAAAATTTCCAAAAGAAATGGGAATTGAATCTTTTCAAGCAAGTACCGGCTGGCTCAATAAGTTTAAAGTTCGTAATGGAATTGTGTAGAAAGTCATGTCTGGTGAAAGTGCTAATGTACCTGAAATTGATTGCGAAGATCATTGTCGCAATATGCTGCCTTCTCTGCTAGCGGGCTACAATCCTGATGATGTTTTTAGTGCCGACGAAACTGGACTTTTTTCAAATGTTTACCGAAAAGACTCTGGCTTTTGAAGCAGAAAAGTGCCATGGGGGGGAAAAAGAAGCAAAGTAAGGACAACTGTCATGGTTAGCGCCAACATGACTGGCACTGAAGTTGAAGTTTTTGGTCATCGGAAAGTCTGCGAAACCGATATGTTTTTCTGGAGTTAAATCTTTGCCAGTAAATTATGAAAATAACAATAAGGCATGGATGACGTGTGCAATCTTTGAACCTTGGCTGTTGAAACTTGACCAAAAATTTCAGCGCAAAGGAAGAAAGGTCTTATTGTTTGTTGATAATTGTCCAGCCCATCCTAAAATTACAGATGATTTGCAATCCATTAAGCTTGTTTTCTTTCCCCCTAACATGATGTCGAAACTTCAGCCCATGGACCAAGGTGTCATAAAAAACCTAAAGCTAATGTATAGGAAAAAATGTGTCCAGTGGCTTATCAGAAACATTGATGCAGGAAAAGAAATTCATGACATCAATCTTCTTGACACCATTGTGTTAATCCAGAAATCTTAGAATGAGGTGAAAGCAAGCACAATTGCCAATTGCTTCCAAAAAGCTGGATTCCTCATCAAATCCAATGAAAACGAAGAAATCCAGGAAAATGAAGGAACTGGTGAGTCTGAGGATTGGAAGAAATTTCAAAATTGCTTTTCTATTGAAGTTGATTTTCGTACCTTCGTTGATGTCGATAAAAATCTCGAAACAACAAAATATCCATCAGAAACAGACATTCTCCTTGCGATTACTGATGAGAAAGAAAAATCACACCAGGACGAAGAGAATGATGAAGCAATGGATCTTAAAAACCGTCCTCCTATAGGACTCCAGACTCTCATGGCAGCAGAAACTGTTCATTCCTATATCCATAGTCAATCATCTGTAGAAGATGAAGTTTTTAATGCTCTAAACATTTTGGAAAATTTCCTGGATAAAAAAGTTTCACAAAGTATGAAACAAAGGAAACTTACACACTTTTTTCAGAAGATTTAAATTGTAAGTACAGTACTGTAATTTTTTATTGCTACTAGTGATTAAATTTGTATCTAGTAGTATGTACAGTTAAATTAAAATTTTGCTCTTAACATGTAGTATGCGTATATTTAAAAGATTATTGATGTTCATGAAATATTTTGAAAACAGTTTCCTTAATGAAAATGTCTGTTGTTATTTGCTTTTGACGATATTTTGCCTGTTCTCGTAATAAGAAAGCATAATTCATTTAATCTTCTATAAGTCGGATATTTGAAAACTTGAAGTATTTTTGGCTTCCAAAAGCACTTCAAGTTATTGAGGTTTAACTGTAGTTTTCTTTCCAGCAGGAAGTTTAACCAGATCCTATGTATCATTTTGAATCAGTGACATCATTTCGTTGTCCATCGCTGCTTTCCATTTCTTTGATTCTAAAGTTTTATCAACTGACGCTGGTTCATTAGAACATGCCAACATTGCATAATCGTCAAACCGTGACAGCTTGACTAGTTTTGAACGATTGCGAAGATGATAATCTTTCGTTAGATCATCTTGAACTTCTTGTGTTTGAGTTTCCTGATCTTTTCCACAGAACTGAACATTCACAGTTCCAATTGCAGCTTGTTCTGGTTTGAACATGATATCTCGGCTCACATTAATATTATTTCGTACAGGATAGTAAACATGATAGCCATCCTTGTTGTCACAATAGTCAACCAAGAGTCCTTTAGTGCTTTTCTTGTCAAATTTGTGATGTTTAACACTTGGCACATGCACAAAACACTCTGTTCCAAAGATCTTTTGGTGATTAACACTGGCAACCTTACCAGTCCACAGTTCAAAAGGTATCTTTTTCAGCAACAGAAGTTGGTCCCGTGCGATTTAAGACATATGCGGCCATGTTTGCTGCTTCAATCCATAACGATTTTGGTAAATCCTTGGCATATAGCATTGTTTGAGCAGCTTTGACTAAAATTCTATGTTCTTGCTTGGCACATCCATTTTGCTGTGGAGTATATGGCATTGTAACCCTATGGTGTAAATCAGCATGAGCTACGATTGTAGAGACATCGGCATTCACAAATTCCTTTCCTCCATTGGTCAGCAGCTCTTTTACAGTGTGTCCAAGAACTTCTGCTCTTGTCAAAAACTGTGAAAGAAGGTCCTTAACTTTGAATTTTTCTTTCAAAAAATATACGGAACAGTATTTAGAAAAATCATCCTTGAAATCTAAAAAATAGCAAGAATCTCTCAATGACTTTGTAGGGGAAAGGTCCGCATAAATCGACATGGGTTAATTCACCAGGTTCTTTTGCATTATCAATTTGAGTGTCAAAACTAAGCCTGTTCTCTTTGCCAAACAAATACGCTTCACAGAACTCTTCGTTAACGACAACATTTTCTCCTCTGGCTTTTAGAAATTTCTGAACATGTCACTTATTCTGGTGACCTAATCTTTCATGGCAAATTTGCAAAGAATCATTTACAGCAGCAGCTATCTCAAGAGTTTTTGCACGCATGTGTAAATAAATTAAGCCCTTTTCTCGGTGTCTATAATAAACAGTTTCTCCTTCTTAGAAATCTGTAAATGATTTCTGTTCATCAGGTGTGTATATCCTTTATCAGTTGCAGTAACCAAGGAGAACAAGTTTTTTGAAATTTCTGGCACTAGCAAAGCATTATGTACTTTGTACGTCTTCCACTTTCTTCCAACTTTAGCTTCAACATGAATAGTACCTTTTCCTTTAGCTAACAAGACTTGTTACTATTACCCGCACATTTCACAAACAGTTCTGTTTTGAATTCTTCATATGTAACAAACCACTCCCTATGTTTCGTCATGTGTTGCATGGCTCTGGAATCTGTTATCCAGTTTTCTTCCGCTGACACGACAGTAAAATAAGCTTCTCCGACAAATGCTGCATTTGGGAATTTCTTTTCGATCTCCCAGTTATGGACTTTTTGGTTTTATTGGGACAATTTCGCAGAAAGTGTCCTTGTTCCTTGCACTTATAGCAAGCAATGTCCTTTTTCTTTTTGTCAGCAGGAGATCTGCTACCATGTTTCATATTACTGCCATGTTTTACCCTTCATTTTTTGATTTAACTCACGACAATGTAATTGAATCACATGGATTTGCACATTCCAACATTTTGATTTCCAGATTTCAAAGTCTTTCTATCAGGTTCTTGCTCATTTGAAATTCTTTTGGAGTTGAATCCCATGTGTTTAGAAATTCAAAATACTGTTTCGGCAAAGAATCCAGAATTTTAAAACGTAGGACGGAATCAGGAAATTTCACATTATCATTTTTTATCATTTCATCACTGACCTCAGTCCACCAGCGTTGCAACTTTGAAACGTTTTCAGCAATACTGTCATTTGAGTCCTGTTTGTGAGAGAAAAATTGCTTCAGAGTATGAAACTGTTTCTCTTCCTCTTTCTGCTCAAAAAAACTGTGCAAACTGTTCCAAATTTCATTAGCTGTTCAACAAGTTTCAACTAATTTCACTACTGATTCACCTAAGCTACTTCCAACGATGTTAAGAGACATGCACCTTGCATTCTTGAAGTTCTTTGTTACTTCATATGCATCTTTTTTTACAGTACTAGCAGTTTTACAAGGTGGTGCTGGTTCTGCACAAAGTCCTCTTATCATGTCCCATACATCATAATATTCAAGTGCTATTCTCACTTGCCACTTCCATGTGATCTAGTTTCTTTCACCTTCAAGCTTAGGAATAGTAAATTTATCCATCGTTCGTTTCAGCTTCTAATAAAATATTCTGATGAAAACTTCCAAAACGCAGAACTCACTTCATGTGGAACAACCGTAAAAAAATGTTTTTAACAACTGTTTCCGAGGCAGTAGCCAACCTCTGCTACCATGATGAGGCAAAGAACTGCCGAGCCATGATCAACAAAGCTTAATTTTATTATCCAAGCAAGCAAAAAAGAATCAATAAGAAAACTATAATATCGGAGCATGAACAAAAAAGGTTAAACTCTTATCCAGTCTTAGAGAAAAAGTAACCGTTTTATGAAAAATAATATATAGAAAACTATTGCGCTACATGCGCTGTCATATATATGTTGTCCTAGAAACGACAAAAAAGTTTGTTTCTCAACAATATCAACTCAACATCCATACTTCAGAGTTTATAAACTCTGTATTAAAATGGGCTTCCGTTTGTTCTCTTCCACGCTCACCAGTTTTGTCTCACTACGCCGTAGGTACGATACAACTTATTTTATTGATGTGTAAAATTTATGCATTTATTTTAAGAATCTCACTTTCTTAAGGAAAAAAATTATTCATCGTTTGCAATCACGCGGTTATTTTTTTAAACTTTTCTGATGATATGTGCACTTCAAAATTTGAAACCCAGCCATAACTCCATATCCAACCTGTTTGCATCCTTTTCATGAAGGGTTGAATAAGTGAATAGGGAATTGCTTTTTTTTCATTCTCAATCATGTCATAATAGGGTTTTTTTATTTGAAATATATTTACATATGTGAATGACATATATCCAATGCGTACACAAATGAAATTACAAATTATAATTTTTCAGCACATATGTGGGTCCCCGGTAAATACTGTAGCATAACTCTCTTGAGACTCTATAATACAACTAACAAATAATCAAAACAAAAATAAGAGTTAAAATCAAATCAAACTAAATAACGCCAGAGTGATATGTTAGGACATTTTCAACTTGAACCAATCCAATTATTCCAGATAAATAATTTATTATGAGCTGCTTCAACCATGCAAAACCATATACACTGGCTGATATTGTCAACAATTGGACTGATTGAAGAGGGCACTACAAGCAAAATCTCCAGCACTGGTGAATTGAAGGAAAATAGTTTTCCACCAGAATTTGCTAGGCCACCTTGCTAGGCTTCATATTGCACTTTACATGATATAGAATTTAAACGAGTTTGGTTGAGAAATTTTCACTCACTTTCCATACTTTCTTAACCTTACCTCATCAGACTACCACCTGTTTCGATCATTACTAAATCATCTAAATACAGGGTTCTCACAGGTTCTTAAAAGTCCTTACGAACTCCTTATTTTTGGTTTTAATTTTTAAGGGCCCTTAAAAGTGCTTAGTTTTCATCAACCGTTCTTAAAACTCCTTATTGTTTGCAAAATCTGAATGTGATTGATTCGATCATGACTTTCTACCTTACGTGCTGATAGCGGTGATATGTAGCTGTGATTGCATATTCACACAGACACAAAGACAAGTTAAAATAAGCTATATTATGTAATGGCAAAAGACTATGGTCACATGATAATCTGACGGTACTTCTAGTGAAATAGTAGGAAGTGTATTGTGTATTGATACCATTTAAGATTAGTTGTTGGTTGAGAGAGAAGATGCATCCCAAACCTCTGTCTTATGATGCCAGTGTAGCTAATTTTTTAAAATCTGTATTATAGTGCTGTTTGCATTAATTACACTTGTTTGTTAAGTTTGCTGGTGCGATTTTTCTCAGGTAAAAGTAATGTTTATATTTAATGTGGTGGATGTACCTTTTTCTGAGCATAAAGTTTACTGAAGTGAGGATTATATATAATGTTAGAAAAAAGTCTCCTAGTCCTTTACACTCACTCGCTTAGTTCAGTATACTATCAACACGACAATAGTTTGCTATCAGTAAGGTAAACTACTTTATCATAATGCTCAAAATAATTAAGATTATTAAGTTAAAATATAGGTCTAATGAAAATGTCATATTTAATATAAATAGATTGCTTTCTACAGTCAGGATATAAATGCTAATGGTGATGACTTTTTTATGGAACACGCGGAGATAAGTTGTGCTTTTTAATAAAAAGAAAATACTGATGTGTTTAAAAGCTAAAATATTATTTGGTGGTGAATTAGATATTGAATTTATTTAAATAAAACTGTTATAATTTTTGAATGATATATACATTTTCTCATGATTAAAAAATGCATACGTGTAAAAATACATTCACCGAGCAAAAAAATATTTTTATTCATATACTAGGTCGAATGGGAAGGGGGTGCATGACATCTGCATGTAAGTGTAAAGAGGGTGCGATGCCCGCATTTAAGTATAAAGCAGATACAAGAGTAAAGGGTTTCTGAGCTACAGACATAGTTGATAGTGCTGCAGTGAAGGTGCAATATATATAGTTTTTGGCATACCTCAATTGATCCTTAGAAAATATCATTTAGGTCCTTAGAAATTCCTTCATTTTTATTTTGGAAAAAGAACGGGAACCCTGAAATAGAACAGAACTGCATGCACTGTATCGCCTTGTTTGATGCAGAATAACCCTTACACCATAAAAATATGACCAACCAACCAACCTGAAATGGGCAAAAATTTATGCTGTTCCTAGAAGTGAAAACTTAGCCCATTGAGGGAGAGAGATTTCTTTGAAGGACAACCAGCAAACTTTTATGAACATGGTATTAAAATGTTGATAGATGGAAGAGAGTCATAATTAACATAGGGTTAAATTAATTATATTATTGATTAAATAAATTGTTAGGTATGCAATTTTTTTTTAATGTAAAAAAAACCTTCCCCACAAACCCAACCTTTAAATAATGTAGTCATATGTGTTTGTATTTTCCTTTTCTAGATAAACCCATTTTTTTTACAGTGTGTAATGAATTTTATATTTTTTCTTTCATGTATTTTTTAACAGGAAAGTATAGAGATGATGATGAAAATAAAATATTTCCACCTCCTAGCCACATCAGCGATGCTTTTCCCAATGCAGTAGATCATATACTTAAAAATTTTTTGTAATAAATTGTATGAATAAGACACAGAATATTTTTAAAATTATAGAAGTTGTTCTAAGTATTTAATAAAATTTATGAAGCCATTCCTGTGTTCACTGTGTCTGTGTAGTGTTTTAATTATTTAATAAGAATTACTTCACATTATTTGTCACAGTATGATCCTTGTTGCCCTCACGACGTTAAAATTTAGCTATCTAATTAACAAGCATTATGTTTATTTCATGAGCGTTGTTAATTCTTTTAAATGTTACATTGTAAAGATAATTATTTTGTAACATAGCTTGTGCTACCCAATTGATTTACAAATATACTTCTTAGAAATAAAATACAGGGTACCAGGGAGGAAATTACACAAAATGGTTAAACACTGGTAAAATAGCAATGAAAAAGATCACTCAAGCTTTCGGACGCGTCAGCAGCAGTCCTTCATCAGGAGTAATGACGATGTTATGTTTCTGTCTCTTTTTATACTTGAAATTTCTGGAAAACCCTTCATCAGAGTAGTCCCGCAGAATGGAAAAACCCAATGAGAACCAATGGGAGGCCTCCAATAGAATCATGGAAGAACCCCAATAGGGACCAATGAGAAACCCATACTGCGGGCTACCTAATTTGGAGGTCCCATACATTTCAGAGTAAGAGTTGTTTATAAGTTTCTGGAAGTGGTTGTGATGTATTAATGGCTTTCCCGTGTAGTTTGTAAGTTTCTCAAGATTCTAAGAAGAGTCTACTATTCTTGTTTGTGATGTGCCGGTGTAGTATTTTTGTTGAGTCCCAGTCGGGTTCGTGTCCGTGTTGTAAAGCGTGTTCTGCCAGACGTGAGGCCATGTCTCCTTTCGCGAGTGCTTGTTTGTGTTCTTTTCTTCTTGTTTTGATCATTCTTTTTGTTTGTCCTATGTAATGTTTGTTGCAGTCTTTGCATGGTATTTGGTATATGCGCCTGTGAGATCTTCTGGTGGAACTGGGTCTTACCCCTTTAAAGAGGCAAATATCCATACATTCTATTCCCCTGTCACAACACTTCGCAAACAACTTACAAAAGTAACTTCATTTTTTGTATTTTAAATACGTTGATTTAAGATGATAATAAAAATAAAGTTAATAATAAAAAAAAAGATGAACAAAATCATATTAATAAAAGGATTTGGTTTGTAAAATTTTTATTCATCTACAAGATCTCACGGGCCCAAAAGCCACTGGTTTCACATTTCTGGTCTAGAGTACCTATCATTTCATTTTCTATTGATAAATTGTTAAGAAGTTCTTGTGGCATTGTTGATCATAAATGATATTATACGTCATAGAGCTTTGCGGAATATTCTGTTGTCTGTTTATTAAACACATTTAACATTTCACTCCGTGCTATGCAGAGCATCCTCAGAAGTAATACCGACCAAGTTTCCCCTCTACAAAATGGAAGACTTTCACTTGGTTGCTCGGCAGAAAATGAGTGATTAAAAAATATGAGACGTATTTATAGTACTATTTCCCTGGTTATCCCCTGATTGTCTGATTCATTGGTTGTTAGATGAAGGTCGTCACTCATTGGCCCAGAGGGTGGCGAGTTTAGATTGGCTGAAAGAGGCCCAAATGTTTTTGTGAATTTTTCAGGCAGGAATTCCAAATTGATAGAACATTAATGGAGACTTCTCTATTGAAATTATTAGGACAGTTTTTATTGGCCAAGGCTTCCATATATAAGCGTGGCCACAATGCACTAGTTTTTGCGATAACCAAGGTGTCATGAAAAAGAATTAAATGTTTATAATCAATGGCATGTTGAGCAACCGCTGACTTATTGTGCGAACATGGCGTTCATGTTCCTTGCATCTAAGGAACATGAACACCATGTTCGCTTGCAACAACCTTGTAAGTCAGGGGTCGCTCAACACATATCTTTTTTTTTATAAAACATTTTAAAGTCTTTTAATCCTCCAAACAAAGTTATACCGGCAATATCTCGATTGCCAAAATTTGTATTCTTGCCCCCCGATCGCCAGAATTTGTATTCTCGCCCAGTTTTATATGTATATTCTTGCAGTATTTTAACAAATCTTCATCACTCCATTCTTTTAATGCGCTTGTATCATGCTATATGCAATTCGCAATTTGCTTATATCGTGAATAAATATAAAACCTTCATTGTACTGTTTCAGTTATATAAATTTTTTTATAATTGATGATAGTGTGGTGTTTAAAACCGGCGCATAATGACCCTTGCTGTCCTTGCACCATAAAAACACAACCAACCAATCTAAAACTGTGAAAATTTTTTTTATTTTTGTTTACCATCATTTATTGATTCATCTAATGCTTCATATTCAAACATTCTCTTTTTTGTTCTCTTTCGAATTTCTGGAAAAGCAGGATCAACATTAAGAGTTTTTGCTATTTCCTGTGTAGAAGTAATAATGTTTCCAAAATTCTTGATCGGTCCTGAAATTTTTCAAATCCTAGGTAATAAGATCGAGACTCAGTAGCTGTTTGCATTAAACGTTATTATATTAACCGTTCATATTAAACGTTAGATTCTGCATCATTTTGCGTACAATGCTTACAAGGCTTAAGATGTTGTGCCAAATATTAATAGAGCAAATAAATTTAAATGAGCAAATTTTTGAAATTAACTTATCAGCATAAACTGTAGACTCGATATGTTTAATGTTATCATCCATAATATCTAAAAGAGCGTGATTAATTTCTCAAATGTCATTTTTAACTGGCTTAATTGCTTCGATTCTACTTTCCCATCTAGTAGTAGAAAGTGGTTTTAAACTTGAATTTTGAATATGCTCTTATGATGCAATATGCTATTACTCAAGACGTTTAAAATTATATACACATTTTCATAATCAATAAAAATTACATCTTAAATATTTTTCCCTTTTAATAACGCTACTCAAATGTCCGATTACATAATTACTACCTTAAATATGTACAGGAATAGGCATTGGAAAGGGAAACTATATACATACCATATATATATGCATAAAATAATATAGATATATAAATTATGACTTAAGATTAAATTTTCTTACACAGTCCCGGCCCCACCAATATCTTTACTTGTGAGAGTGTTTTAATTTTCTCAAATAGAACCCAATAAATCTGTTAACAATGAATAAAAAAACACGAGGAATTTTGACTGCAAACTTGTTAAAGTAACTTAAAATAATTACTTGATAAACGAGGATAATAGTAACTTGTCACTACTGCAAAATCAATGCAAGGGTGCATACGTACATCACTAGGGTTAAACATTGGCTTTGCTAGTTTCGAGGTATAGAAGGAACTGTAGCCTTCATCCCGATGTTCTACACAAAACATTCATTTATAATTTTTGTTTATCTAAAGGGGAGGGCTACCCCTCTTGCACTCCCCCTAGTCATACCAACAGACTTAAATCTGTTTATTTTCTTTAAAAAAATATAGTGCAAAGTAAAAATGCTTGTATCAGCCTAAGGACTAATGAGACAGATGTCATTTTCGACAAATAAATATTGTTATAGAATTTTTTGGTATTTAGTGTTCAGTGATACCTCTTCTCATATTATAAACGGATGCCCATGGATCGACTGGAAAGGGCTCACCCACCCCCTCTTCTACTGTTCAATGTTTGCATTTATTAGATTCATTTTTATGAACAAATTTTATGTTTTAGACTGTAATTCGCCCCCCCTTCCCTTTCGAAAACCCAGCTTGGGCACCTATGGCTCTGAGGCTTAGAAAGAGAAGAAATAAAAATATTAAAGTTTAAATATAGTAAGTTGAATTTTATATTGTTTGTTTGGCTTTTTTATGGCGCAAGAGCATCTGGGCTATACTGCGCCAAGTGAATTTTATAATATCAGTAATAAATATTATATTATAGAGTTGCTTATGTGTGAGTTTTATGACTTATATGACAAGGTGACCATATCAGCGTGACTGTATTCAACGTTTCAGTTGTAATATACAGGCCCGGCGTGACCATATTGGCGAAGTAGACGGCCGCCTAAGGCAGCACCACGATAATTTCTTTTTCTTTCCCCCCCTCTTTTTTCTTCCTTTAAAGTACTTAATACTGTAGGACGATTGAGATAAATTTGGCAATAAATAAATGAAACTGAATGGATTACTTTCGATTGAATGCCTTTACCAATATTTACTCTTCCTTATATATGTTTCTCTTATCCATTTTTTTTCATACCCCCAACATTCTGCTTCCTTACATTAAAATTCTTTTCTCTAACAAATTTACGCAACTCTTCATAACATTTTCTCATTACCGCTATGCCTTACAGTGGCGCGAGCAGTACTGCTGCTGCACTAAAGGCTTGAGGGATTTTCTTTTGATATTTTTGGGCATTATTACATACAAGGCATTGTAAGAATTACAATTTTGTTCTTCAACAGCAAAATCCCAGACTATTTTTATTGTTTTTGATAATTTATTGGTGTATTATGAGATAAATTGTGATTATCATATTTCGTTTTAACCTAAAATGTAGTAAGAGGGAGGAATGCGCCGTATTTTTTCACATTCTAATTGTTGCAAGATGTATTGGGGTATCGACTTTCTTACGGGAGGGGGGGCATACAGGTCATTCGCCCAGTGCGGAAAATTTGCTTGCGCCGGCCCTGGTAATATATCGTGTATTCATACAGAAGTGGCGTGGTACATGCAGGGGCGGCTGGAGATTAATTTTGAACCCGGGCGGCATGGCAAGGGTTATTTTTTGGCGCCCCACCTCCTCCGGCGAAAACAGGAGATTTTCACAGATGCACAGTGAGCCATATAACATATAAAAGTGGCCAAAAGTCTCTGAAAGAATTTCTCTAAAGATGTCTCTAAATTTTTCTATTTTTAGATTTTCTACTGTTGGGTTCAATTAAAAAGAAATCTGAACTTGACTTCAGTTTGCCGCCCTCATTCAAACGGGGACCCGGGCGGCAGCTCGGATCGCCCGGCCTTTAAGCCGCCCGTGGGTACATGGCAGCATTTGCATTACTAAAAATATCAAAATTCGTTTCTAAGGTAACTTCATTCTTTAACATCACACACAAGTGGCACGGTCGTCCTATTCCCAAATTGTAGACCTCTTTTTACCTCACTTTTTTACTTTAGTTTACTTTGATTACGCACAAGCTCACCATCGTGATGTGAATTGTTTAGACCTGTCTTTGACCTTAGTTCAATTTTGATCTCATCGCCATCTGGTCGCAGTTAGTGTGGTTCAAACACATTAAACATGTCAAACCTAACTTTGAAGAACCACTCATAAAGCGGTAAGTTAAAGCAAAATGACTCAGTAAGTATGGAGTTGTATTGGAATTTACAAGCAGCCGTGGCTTTGGTTAAACCGAAACTTCGGAACTCAGCATTGTTATTAATTATTTCAACGGTGAAGGCGACGGTGTTACTCCACTACCTTGAGTAGGGCCTGCTTAGTCTTTTCATCCTTTGTCAAAGACCCATTGAAATTGCTCATCATGGCAACTCCTCCCTCCGCCTCATCATTAACGACTTCGAGTCTACACCACCTTTCTTCTTTCCGCCTGAAAATTTTTATTGCCTTCCCACTGCTCAAGGGGCATCTCTAAGAAAGTCTTACTGATACGCAGTGACTTCAGAAATCTCAAGGATGAGGAAGAAGCAAGATCGCGTAGGCTCTTGGATGTTTCCTTGTCTTCTTTAGGGACCCACTTAGTGCGTTCCATCTTCTTCTTCATCTGTGCCATGATATCTCTCTTCATGTCGACAGACACTTTTCCTGAAAAAAGAGAGAAACCGATGAGATTGCTCCCCAGCCAGATACCAGAGGTGGCGTTTAAAAGAGATTAGTACCGCCTTGCCGATCTTCTCATTTAAATGTTTGTAATTAAGTCCATTTACAGCACCGTCAGAGGCTTTTGGAGCCTTAGTGCATATTCTGGAGTAGATGAGTACAATGAAGACGGACACTTCACGGAGACTAGCCTCCTCATTCCACGTTAGCTTTGTGTGTTTCCTGAACATAAAAAAACTTGAGCACACAGATAACCTTCGCCATTCACCGAACATGGTGGAAGGCTCCAGGCTTTCTGATTGGAGTGCAAAATTCCTCATTCAGATAATACAGGGATAGATTACACAACTCTGCATACTCATCGCGGGTATTCTTTGTCTTCCGACTAATCTTAAAGCTAGACACGGTAGCGTCTCACCAGTTTTTCTGGCCTTCTGTTTCTAATCTTGGATTTTGAAATACCTGGACGCTGTTTTTTGGAATTAAGGGCCACTACAGATGAGAACGTTTGAATATTTCGATATCTGGTTCAGAGAAAGGTACCATTACGGATTTGAAAACTGCAGCAATGATCAACTCCATGATGTGATGTCTACAAGCTAGGTGGAGGAAAGGTCTACCTAATGCTTCCTCAATAAGATGACAACATCCTGAATGAATCACCGTGTTTGCAGTAGTCGTGTCAAAAGAAAGAGCTTCAACATGTTCCTCCAACTTCCATTCCCGAATAACTCGGACAATCTCCTTTGTCATGACAGCTCCAGTACCCGACGACAACTTCGGTACGGCGATTAATTTCTCATAACTAAACGGAAACCAGAATGGGCAAACGGTCCACCTTTAAGCCTTTCCCTTTGCCTGTTTGGTCAGGTGACAGCTGGCTATTCCAGTGAAGGATCAAGAAAGTATCCTTCTCCTCGACTTCATCAATAAAGGAATTCTTCAAGACAGCTGCTGTTTTAGATTGTTCCTGTATTCTTGCACGCCGAACTGAGTTACGGGAATACGCTCTTTTCCCACAGGCCATTGCTCTTGCTTGTCAGATACGAACTGCTCGCCTGTGAGATATATTGCTGAGATTGAGAGCAGATATCATATCCGTAGTAAATTTCAATTTATCAGGTGAGGAGAAAGTAGTGGAATCAGATGCAGATGATGGCCCCATGCGTCATTGAGGAGAGGCATATTTGGAGTGTTCACTTTCAAAGGAAAATGGCGATGACAATGAGTTTATCAATGGCTATTACTTTCTCAATTTTCAAGATTTTTCGCTCAATTTTTTCGCGTCACAGTAGCCTGTATATTACTCTTTAATTTGTGCCACTTTTTAGTCAGTAGTTCGACATTACTAATTTGATAAACAACGGCAATGAAACGTCGTAAAAATACGTCCTTCACGTCTCACAGTTTCTTTTCTTTTATCTCTCTTTCCCTTTTATTTAAGTCCGAACTTTAATAGAAAAAAAGGGAAATTAGGGAAGAATTTTCTGTTTGTTTTTTTTAAAATAGGAGTTAATTTTGCAAATTTAAATTGAATTTCGGATCCAAAATGTGGTCCTCATTTTACTTTTAAAGTTTGGACTTAGAAAATTTTCAGGTCATGATTCTTTGATAACCTTGAGTGACCCCTAAATATTACAGTATCGACTTAAATTTTCACACAGATGGTTTTTAGCAGAAAATGAACTAAATTACCAACATGCCTCATGAGTTCTTTAACAATGAATTTTTGCCATGTTATCGTGGACCACCCTACTTTACGGTGTTTATGTATTCCTTTAGCCAAGCACCTTGTCTGTACCGATTTCTCAAATATTTTTGAGCAGATACCACATGCTTTACAACAGACTTAAAAACAAAAAGTGTGGTTCATTGGCTGTAACATGGCTTATCTGATTTGTCGTAAACCACTATTAATAGTATATATATATATATATGGCCACTAATATAAGGCATTTTCTTACAGTCAGTCTGTCAATTTTGTTGCTTTCTATTTTATAACCAAAGGTCAAATGAGGTAGAGAATATAAATAAAACGAAATAGGCCTTAAGTTAAATAATATGGCCTTCAAAAGATGGTTTTGTAACAAATCTTTGATTTACTCTAGTATTTTTTAATTATTTTAAAATATTTTAATTATTAAAATTATTAATATAAAGCTTTATAATGTTCTAAACCAGTGGTTCCCAAACTTTTTCAAGTCGCAACCCATTTTTATAACAGCCAACTAATCCGCGACCCATTTTTATAGTAACCAATAGATCTGCGACTCCCCCTCTGTCCACCACCGCCATATTTGTATAATAAAAGCATTTTTTACAGAATAAAGAAAACACATGAAATATAAAATTATATTATATTAATTATATGTATCAAATTAATTATGTATATTA
>QLNU02013779.1:0-14733 GCA_006491805.2 Dysdera silvatica
ACAAGGTATTGTTGTGAAACCAATAGTCAGTTTGGAGTTAAACTCAAGATGTTAAGTCGATCTGATAGACCTGCACACAGGGATGGCGGTTACACAGGGATGGCGAATATAAGTTCATATTGGTGTATCAAGACCATTTAACGAAAATTGTCCAGTTACGATCTTTGAAAACTAAGACAGCTGAAGAAGTAGCATCTCACCTTCTTCAAATATTTTTTAGATTTGGTACCCCCAGTTATATTGCATTCAGATAATGGTAGGGAATTCAGTAATCGAGTCATATCCGAACTATGCGCTATGTGGAAAGATGTTAGGATAGTTCACGGAAAGCCTCGCCATAGTCAAACACAAGGATCAGTTGAAAGGGCCAATCAGGATATACAGAATATATTAACTGCATGGATGAATGATAACAATACAAATAAATGGTCAGATGGTTTGCCCTTTGTTCAATTTGCCAAGAACACAGCATACCACGAACGAATACGCCAAAGTCCTTATGAAGCCCTGTTTGCTGTTAAACCAAAAAAAAAAAGGCATAGAATCGTCATCTTTTCTTGAAGAGCAAATCGCAAATATTGAAGCCAAAGAAATTGTTAATACTTTTGAAGAAAATTTGAGCAGTGACCATATCGAAAACCATATTCCAAAGGAAAATATTGAAGAGGAGCTTCAACCTACCACATCTTCATATCCAGCCCTGACTGAACAACACGAGTTTATTTCTATGAAAAGAGCGGCCGCGAAAGAAAATCTTCTACTGCAAACAACAAAAATGTTACGAACCTAAAAAAGAAAATTTCCTCCTGCTCAAGTTGGCGATACCGTACGAATACAAGTCCCTGATGTCGACCATGGTCGCACAGATGCCCAAAAGGTATTGGCGGTTGTTGTTGGAATAGAAGACTCCGACTTTTATAAAATTAGCAAACAAAAATGGTACCCTCAAGCAGCTTTATACCCGTAATCAGTTCGTAATTGGTAAAGAAAAGTTACTTTCCATAGATGAGATTTCTTCTCAGGAAATGTCGCTGCTGCAACGAATTTGAGAAGTGGAGGGCAAGGCTATATACGCTGTAATTACAAAAAGAAGTGTTCCACGATTAAATGAAGTTGTAAAAGCAAGGGATTCTTGTGCAATTCAAAGTGTCATAACAGTTTAAGTCATTGCAATAAATAAGATTGAGTACCGTTAATCATATAATTAAGTTAGTTTATTATTGGTATTATTTTCTTTTCTCATTTAGAATTAGAACGTACTGTTCGTTTTAGGTTCAACAGTTTATTTATATATGTTATTACTTTAGCTTTCGCCTATTTTGACATATATATCATAATATATTTTAATAATACAGTATGATTTAAAAATGATTTTAAAAATAAAAAAATAATTTTATTCAATGGTGAATGTCAACATTGGCTGGTTAATTCAGAAATAATGATATTTAGCAACTATTGCGGACATACACCAAGCGGCTATGTGAATGTTGACATTCGCCAGATTTCGGTCTTTCACCGTAGCATATATATATTGATTACATAAATTTGAGAGAAAGGATTGCAAGAACCAGTAGGCCTCGAACCTTTATATATACAAAGGGTACTTGCATTATTTTTGGACAGTTCATTTGAATTCGGTGTGCGAAACATGTTTATTTGCGTAAATATCAGCCATGCACAGAGGTAATGAAAGGTTGTGCGCTGCGTAATAACATATGCGAAGGTTGTGCTGCACATAAACATGCTGAAGTTTTTGTCTTTGGAAATGGAGGCACATATCAAGACTCTTTCCAGACTTGAATTTTCAACTCGTAAAATTTCCAACGAGTTGAAGGAAATTTTGGATGTAGGTAAGTCTGCAATCAATGACGTTTTGAATGGTAAAGGGATTCAACGAAATGCTATCAGTAATGGTGAGCAAGTGCTGCGTTTTCGTAGTCTACCTACAAAATGAATGTGAGAGATTATGAATGAAGTGTGAAACATGGTCTCTAGCAAAAACACAGTGCCCTGTCAGACCATACAGAGGTCACTAGACATTAGGGCTGGAACTGTACATAAATCATCACACCAGGATTTGAATATGGTTAAAAGTAAAAAAGTGAACGCTCATCTGGTAACGAATAAGAACAAGCAGAACAGGCGTACCAATTGTTGAAAGTTGTATGAGAAGCGATTAGTGAAGGACAGGGCTGAATGTATGGTGACATTGGATGAAGCCCTTGCATATCTGCATGACTGCAATAAAGATAGGTACATTTGCTATGTTAAAATGGGAGAAAAAATTCCAGCAAATTGGTGTTTGCAAAAGACTGAAAGTTTTGCGAAAAGGTCCATGATTATTGGTGCAAAAACAGGCCATGGCACTGTTCCCTTTTCCGAGTTCCAGAAAATGTGAAAATAAATGCTGATTATTATATTGTTCATGTCTTGGAACTGTTATTTAATCAGTACCTTCAGCATCTCTATCCTGGTGAGCTTGACGAAGTGTGTACTTTCATCACGATAAAGCGAGTTCTCATGCCCGTCATAAAACAATACAATATCTTGAGGAAAAGAGATTAGAACTTGGAATAAAATAAATAGCCGTGAAGGACATTTCAGACAAGAGCACTGATGACCCAATAGACTTTTCTGGTTTAAGTTTTCTGAAGCAAAGACTTGCATGTAGGCAGCCGAAAACATTAGACGATGTTTGGAAAATTTCTCAACAGATATGGTCAGAGGTTACCCAAAACCAGAAAAATATGGTTTACACAGACTGGAAACAATGACTGCAAATCATCAGCAAGGTGAAAGAAGAGTATATTGAGCACATCAAATATATCCATGGTAAAAAAATTGTCACCTAAAAGGAAGTCATTTCACTGTCCGAAAACATAAGTACCCTATGCGTGTGTATTTGTATATACATATATATGTGTGTGTATGTGTGTATATATATATGTGTGTATGTGTGTGTATATATATATATATGGCCTGCAAAAGGGTTGCTGGTATCTAACTGGAAGGAGACCCACACGCTGAACTTATGTGACGATGTGTGGAACCGGCCGGGCCAGTAACCTAGTGTCCTACCCCGCCTTCAAGTGGTGCAGGCTGAGCTTTCTATTTATGTGGCAAATTAATATTTGCTGCACGGATAGAAAGGCGGAAGGGGAGGGCTAATTCACCAACCCGTCTAGCCAGCGTGGTGAAATTATGGCTAATTCCTCCATTATGTTGACACACCAGAAACCATGGCCCCTAGTCTCCAGGTGCTGGAGTGCTCCTGATCAAGGCAGCGGTCAGTGTGGCATGAAAGCAGGGGGTGCTAAGAATCACTGGAATGGCCCAGGCTGCCGTTTGTTATTGACCTTGGCAACGTATAATGGACGATCCCTTGCTTCTGAAGCAAAACTTCAGGAATTGGAAGAGGAACTAGACAAGATCAAATGGGACATTGTAGGACTCAGTGAAGTTAGAAGAAAAGGTGAAGAGTTGGTGGAACTTAAAAGTGGACATTTGTTTTATTATAGAGGAACGGAAACTGGAAGAACAAGTGGTGTTGGCTTCTTAATCAACAAAAGAATTAAAGACTGTCTTCTGGAAGTTGAAAGTACATCAGATCGAGCAGCGAGGCTTGTTGTTCAACTAACCCAGCGATACCAACTTCAAATAGTACAGGTATATGCACCAACATCAAGCCATACCGACGAAGAGGTTGAAGAATTTTATGAAGAAATCAAAGAGTTACACACCAAAGGGAAACAACATATCAAGCTCATCATGGGGGATTTCAATGCAAGAATTGGACAACAGGAACAAGGAGAGACATCGGTTGGTAAATACGGATATGGGGAAAGGAATGAACGTGGCGATCAACTCATCGAATTTGCAGAAGCTGAAAATCTTAGCATCATGAATTCATTTTTTAAGAAGAAACCGCAAAGAAAATGGACATGGAAACACCCCAATGGAGGAACCAGCGAAATTGACTATATCCTGGCAAACAAGAAATCAATTATTGAAGATTGCAGCGTACTGAACAGATTTAATACTGGAAGTGATCATCGAATGGTGAGATGTAAAGTGCACTTAAATACTAAATTAGAACGACAGAAGCTCATTAGGAAACAAGTAAGTAAGAGGGTAGATTTAATGAAGCTAAAAGCAAATACTGAGGCATTCAAGTTGGAATTAAAAAATCGCTTTTTAAGTTTCGTGAAATTTGACTAAAAACTGTGGATATTATATGCAAAAAAACATGTGACAAAATTTGGGTTTTCTTAAAGAAACGTCCCTATCTTCATGAATATATATATTGTTGTTTTACGAAAATGCACCCACGTATTAAGCATAGCTAGTCAAATATTTTCTGAAAGAGAAATATGAGCGATACACTGCGCAAAAATAATATTTAAAACAAATTATAAACGCAGTTTAATTTGAGCAGGAGAAACATTTTACAATTGTTTCGGTGGAAAAATCAAGCGTCCACCATCGTCAGAAAATTCGTCCAAACTGATTTGTTGCCACTAAATCAAAAACGAAAAAAGGTAACATAACAAAAAGCCTGATTGTGTCGCCATCTATTGTGCAGAATTCTAAGTAAACGGAAAGGGAACAATTATTGTTGGAAGAAGAAATTATGTTGATTGAAAGAGAGGTTTGTAACAAGAGGGGAAAAAATTGTTCTCAACCGGCTCGTTGACTATTGTACCGGAATTACTGAAGATATGGAAGGCCTCAAAAAAATTTAGATCTGAGGGTGAACAGACTTTTTCAATTATTTTTGCATCGGCAAAACAGAAACAATGGTCATGTTTCCATGAGTGTTTTGCTATGGCCGATTTTTCAAAATCTTGTTTGTGAACGTACGATTGGTGCTCTTTGAGTCTGAAATGTTACAAACCTCTCTTTCAATCAACATAATTTCTTCTTCCAACAATAATTGTTCCCTTTCCTTTTACTTAGCATTCTGCACAATAGATGGCGACACAAATCAGGCTTTTTGTTATGTTACCTTTTTTCGCCTTTTTCACTTTTTCGTTTTTGATTTAGTGGCAACAAGTTAGTCTGGACAATTTTTCTGACGATGGTGGACGCTTGATTTTCCACCTAAACAATTGTAAAAATGTATCTCCAGCTCAAATTAAATTGCGTTTGTCTGTAATTTGTTTTAAATATTATTTTCTGAAAGTTTCAAATAATTTCCAGCTGTTTATGATACAGGGTGATCAATATATTTTTTCACTTTGTCAATATGTGGGTGGTTTCTTAAATGCACAAGTCACCAAAACTTTATTGGAAAGTGTGTATTTAAGGATGTTCTATAGATATATCCAAAGTTGGAGAAAAATTGGCCGAGTAGTTTTTTAGAAATTCGAAAAAATTAAAAAACTGAAAGTGTCCGGATACTTTGGGAATATAGAGTATTAAGCTCCGGAGTTTTAATTGTTTTTGTCAAAATTTCTACTTTGTACGTAATATTTTTCAGGAAAAACAAAAAAATAATAAAATCAGGACTTACAATTTTTTTTTGTAAAGGCCAAACGATTTTGTTCTTGTCTTGGATTCTGCATTCGATTCTGAAATGTTTAATAATGTTTCTGTGATTTTCTCGAAGGATGAGCTGATGGCTTGAACAGTTTCTGCTCGGGCAGTCCATCTTGTTTTTGAAAGATTTCTTATACCAATAGCATTCGCGATTTCTTCTAAATTTAGTTTCAAATTCTCATATCGCTTAGTGCTAGCTGTGAGAAAAACATACAATTCTTCCATTGTGCTAAAAGTCGAGGCAATAATCAAACTGGAGTTATAACTATGCTCAACGACGGTATTTATCCGATGATCTTGACATGGGATGTAGGGTATTGGCCGGCATAACAATTCTCTCAACTTTTTCCAAACGCCATTGAACTCCCCTGACATTACACTAGCAAAGTCGTAGGTCTAGGAAACCAAGTTAGATAAATCTAGTTTATTTTCATTAAGAGTATTTATCACTTGCCAGTCCTTATCCAGTTTTATCTTTAAATTCTAAGACTCCTAATAGTCTTTCTTTTGGATTACCATCCTAATCTACTGCTCTTACTACGATGGATAAAATGTCTTTTTGAAAGGTGTCCGGAGTTGTATCAGCTAACAAAAAAGAAATAAAAAAAATGGACTATCATCGATTTCCTAAATCATTTCTTTGCGAACTTCGGATCTAAGGAGCTGAATTAGTTCATTTTGGGAATTTTTGCTCAAGTAGGTAATATGGTAAAGTCTAAACATTTTACTTTCCAGCTAGGAACGTAAAGTACTATTTATTATTCCTGGTGATTAATTGCACAAATTGATAAAAGTTTCCATTTTCTTCTGAACCTCACCCCCCGAAAAGCGATGCATTGTCTTTCTAAATTTCGTGAAATATCGCATAAAATCTTAATGACTTCGGTATTTTGCATTATAATTTTTTCTTTTTCAATTAACAGTTGCGTTTTATTTTTATCTATTAAAATATCTAAATATTTTGATTTGCACAAGTAATTGCAATAATCTGTTAAGGCTAATTTGTGAGGCTTTGATGAAAAACGCAATTACAATTTTCCTATTTTTTCTTTTCCACCACCTTTCATTTTTCCCCAGTTTCTAACGCCCTTGCATACCCAATTATTTTCAGATTTTTCACGCTCCGTTCCATTGGGGAAAAGAAAGCAAACAAAACAAAGGCGGCATTCTTCGCAGTGCTGTATTCTATGAATTCATATTCCTTATACCAACCTGCATTAAACCTATCTTTGCCAGCAGAAGGAAAACGAGCTAAATGTGGTTGATGAAGCCGAATTCTATTGAATAGTCACGTTGGTTATCATTTTCAATTGGAACACGTAAACCAGGGTCGTGAAAAATTATTGGTGTAAACTTGACATGATTATCGTTATTAATACTAGCACTGCTAATTTCCAATTCTTTAAACAGGTTATTCCCCTGCACAAGCGGAGAATCAGTAATTTTTTTTTAATGAATCTAAAAATTCTAAAGCTTCAAATGTGACGAATGAACAATTTATAATATTTTTATTTTCTTGGTTTGCAAGGATTTCTTCCCCGATGGAGAGTTTTTGAACTAAAAAGAGAGTTGAACTATAAATTTGGTAACTCTCTCAGCTGTAGTATTAGTATCCTCCACTTTTTCTTCTTTAAAAGAAAATTTTGTTTCATTTGTAGATTCATTTATTACATGATCTTCTACTTCAGACTCATCTATTCTAGATATTACACTCGAACATGGAATTTGGAGTTTTCAGCTATAGCTTTCTGGTTTCCCTGTTCATCATCACATTCAACTTTTCTTCTTCTACTAGCTTGAAATGGATTAACTGGGGCTCCAACGTTTTTCACTTGAACCTTTTTTCCTTTGCGAATGATTTTTTCCAGATTTGCTTTATAATCGTTATTAAACACCGAACCACACAATAAACGTTCTACCTTAAATTGTTTGGGTTTCATGATTATAATGAAACCTTAAATAACAATCAGTATAGGAAGGCCCGTAACCAGACAATGAAGTTTAAAACTGAAAAACTTAAAGTTATACGGCTATAATTTCTTTTTAAGTCTGCTTTTATTTATTTTGGGACTAAATTTTTCCAAGGATGGGGGTTAACGCGCCAGCCTCCGCATTGTCTACGCCACTGATCCCTCCAAAACGCTAAATTTGAAAGAAATATTACTCACAATAACTATTATTAATTACCATTTATATAATTTCAGAAATTCGTATAACTTCAACCTTGAGGATATTCTTATATCTTGAGCTATGATTAATTGATAAGAAGTAAAACTCACCTTAAAGAGACATCGATAATTACACTAACGTTGCACACCGAAGAAAGTTGGGGAACAAATGATGTCGTATTGCACAGGGTCAGGGAATGGTCCGTTGCATAAGCAAATCTCCAAATGCCCTTTAGCGCGACATCGCGGCTCCGTATTCGCATGTCCGTAGACAGGATTCGGTAACCCAGATAGACATTGAAACCATTTAGAGTTGTACGACCCGAGGAGAACTATTTAAAACCTCTGACTGTCAGCTGTACAGATATAGCTATAGGCGGACCCTCCAGCTTCACAGCATGTTCTGCTTATCCCTACTGATTTCGAGTTATTTGTAAACGGGCTCGTATAATGGCCATCAGACGTGATACCGTGTGGCAGTTCGAAACCGCAAAATGACAATGACAACTCAGGTTCCAGTTTCAAAATAAATGGCGAGTATACAAAAGGCACTGACTTTGTTTTTATCTCCTTTCATGAGTCAGTTAGCATACCAGCATAGCGCACAATATATATATATATATATATATGCCCCCGCCATACTAATAGGCGCCCGGTGGGCCCTAAATTTAAATACCTTAGAGCAGCGGTCGCCAACCGGTGGTCCGATTCATAACTTTCTTTTTTAGTTTAATCGGAATTTTCCAACTTGGAACTTAGTTTTTCTGATTTAGGAAGATTTCCCGTCCACCCCATAAGGCCGGTCTTGGGCTAGACAATATATCACAGACGTGGAAACGGAAATAACTGTTAACAAAATGGGCAGTTATAATCGCAAAATTTTCCGACCAACAAAAAGCAAAAAGTCAATCTTTTTCTCCAAGTAACTATCGATTTTGCCAACGTCATAAAATTTTTCAATTATCTAAAGGTGAAGAGTAAAAAAAAATAAATTATTTAATCTTTTCCCCCCTTGAGAAAATCTAAATTTTTGCCAAGTTGGCAATTGAAATTGCATGAATTTCCAACCACTCAAAGAATTAATTATTCATCCTTTTTTTTCGAATTTAATCGGATTTTCCCAAGTTGGAACTTGGATTTTGCCAACTTGAAACTTGGGTTTTCCGATTGGTTGCAGACTCCCCCCGTCTCCCATAAGGCCAGCCCTACCTCGCGTACACTCTGAATATGGAATATCGTAGTCGTAGCTCAAATAGCAGCCTGGAAAAGGGATGGGAGCTCCGGGATACCCAATACGGTCCTGATATTTGGCATTTCATGTGTTCTCGCGTACACTCTCTGAACATGGAATATAGTGGTCGTAGCTTAGGAAAAGGATGGGGAGCTTCCATAAATTCTGATACGGCCCTGACCTGCTGCAAACACACGTTCACACGCCACCAGAGCTGAGATCAAACTCCCATAGACTCTCTGAATACAGAATATCGTAGTCGTAACTTCAGTTGCCGCCTAGAAAAAGCATGGCGACTCCGGACCCCTGCTCTTATACAGCCTTGACTGCTTGATATGACTACGAACTGTGAACGATGATGGCAAACTATGAACGAAGATCGCGAACTGCGAACGGTGAACTAAGATCGCCTAGAAAATCGCGAACTGTGAACTAAGATCGCCTAGAAGATTGCGAACGATGATCACGAATTATGACAAGAACGGTAGTTCAAAAAATAGTGCTTGCACGTACAAGTTATTTTTAGTTATTTTTTAATAGTTGAAAAAGACTCGTTCGTTCAGGAACGACTCATCTCTAATGCTTAATGCAATGTTCCTAACGGCGTTGGAAAGTGGGGGCTCAGGGCCCCCGGTAGAGATTAAAGTACATTATTTTATCTAAGGCTGCGTCACATTAGTTTCTTAAAAGCTACTTGGTCCCCCTAAATTTTTGAATAGCTAATCCAATGAACGTTTCTATTTTTATTTGTTTTAATTTGTGCAATTCGTGCGTTTATTATTAAATAATACAATCATAACAATATAGAACCGAATTTTGCTTCTCATGATATTCTGCAATTAAAGAATCAGGTAAATAATTTTTTATATATCAGATATACGCCTAATTCATATTGTTTATATTTTTGAAACAGTTACTCTGTTATTTAATTTAATACGCACGCACGCACACACACACACACATATATATATATTAATTCACTGCTATGAACAAAACACAGCCAAGAGAAACGTCCAATCACCTGAAAATTCCTCTGAGGACAACGTACATGTGATGTCATACAGTCTATGATGTTACAAGCCGATCTACACTATTTTTGACTCTTTTTCAAGAGGAGAAAAAGCATCATGGAATGTTTTCTGTTCTTTCACCAAAAATTCTATCTGATCTCCCTGATTTTCAGTAAAAAATCAACCCTTTTTAAAATCTTGCACAAGGTCCTATAGAACATCATACTGATTATATTATAAATCTTAGCCAAATAATACAGTTAGTGTGAAAACCAGTAGTGGTTTTATGCTGGGGATGGAGGGGGGTGGGGCAAATATAACAAAATTTTATTTTTTAATTGTAACAAACAAATTTAAATTGATCCACTACACATGTTCAGGAATCTGTGCCTCTAAATTTTTTTTTGTCTAGAACTACCACTGGTGGAAACATATTTTCAGTTGCTTTTTTTAACACTTCAATAAAGATTGATAATTTTTATATGTTGAAAACATATTATATAAGGGGGGGGATAAAAAAAATTCTGCCTACAGTGAAAATCGATTATAACGATCTAAAGGACTGTGCAAATTCGGTCTTTATAACCGTTAGTCTTTATAAACGATATCTTTTTAAAATCATGGTAGCCTATAGTTTAATACACTATAGTTTCATATAAATTTGATAGTAAAAATTATTAAACATTTTGGTTACGTAGGGAACCAAAGAAGTGAAAGGAAAGTGAATCGGTGGATGGCTGTGATAGATTGCAATTTAAAAAAAAAAAAAAAAAGTCTACGTTTTGAAATTTCATGCTCCTGAAAATTTAGTGCCTTCGGCATTTACCCAATGTACCTATTTATGAATTCGGGTTCAATTGCATGAAATTGTGATCATATGCGATGATCACAACTTAAAATATTATACACACATGCAGACACTTCACCAAAGAAACTTAACTAGCGATTTTGCTTTACATAATATTCGTAATAAAATTATGGTAGCAAACTTAAAAATCAGACTGGAACCAAAGAATATCTCTAAGCATAAACTATCCACAATAGGTTCCTTATGATCAGAAAAGGTTACATTGAGATGCTTGTAGAACACAAGGGGAGAGCAAATGGAGGGTATCATAGTTGGCCACAATCTACAAGTATGCAGACCATGGGCTTCCCTCTAGCGAGATTAATAAAGGATTGTGATCTTGCAAACATGTGTTGGAGAGGTCGGTAGGATGAAGAACAAAGGATTGAATGGTCAGAAAATTTGCATCATGCAAGTAATAAAAATTGAAAAAGTTGGTGCCAAAAATGGTGACTGGGTGTAAAGTCTCAGTTGTCAAAGCGAAATTTATAAGCACAAAATACGACTGCTAATTTCAAATTCTGGTCTGAAGTTACGTTATGCCACTGCCTTTTACAAATAGTTAGCAATGCGTAATCGGTATTGCTACGTTCAGTTACCATTATTGCGCTTAAAACTTTGCGCCATGTTCCAAAATTTGCGCACGTGTTCAAAAAGATATCATGCTCGTTATAACCGATATGAGTCCGGCTACAAATTTGCGCAAGTGTTCTAAAAGATATCATGCTCGTTATCACCGATATGAGTTTGGCTAAAAAATTTGCGCACGTGTTCCAAAAATTTGGCGCATGTGTTCTAAAAAAACATCATGCTCGTTATAACCGATATGAGTCCGGCTAAACAATTTGCGCACGTGTTCTAAAAGATATCATGCTCGTTATAACCGATATGAGTCCGGCTACAAATTTGCGCACGTGTTCTAAAAGATATCATGCTCGTTATAAACGGTATGAGTCCGGCTAAAAAATTTGCGCACGTGTTCCAAAAATTTGTCGCATGTGTTCTTAAAAATATCATGCTCGTTATAACCGATATGAGTCCGGCTAAAAAATTTGCGCACGTGTTCCAAAAATTTGTCGCAAGTGTTCTAAAATACATCATGCTCGTTATAACCGATACGAGTCGCGCTAAAAATTTGCGCACGTGTTCCAAAAATTTGTCGCAAGTGTTCTAAAAACATCACGCTCGTTATAACCGATACAAGTTCGCTAAAAAACTTGCGCACGTGTTCCAAAAAATTTGTCGCAAGTGTTCTAAAGAATATCATGCTCGTTATATCCGATATGAGTCCGGCTAAACAATTTGCGCGTGTTCTAAAAAACATCATGCTCGTTATAACCGATACGGGTCGCGCTAAAAATTTGCGCACGTGTTCTAAAACATATCATGCTAGTTATAACCGATACGAGTCGCGCTCAAAAATTTGCGCACGTGTTCTAAAAAATATCATGCTCGTTATAACCGATACGAGTCGCGCTAAAAAATTGGCGCACGTGTTCCAAAAATTTGTCGCAAGTGTTCTAAAAACATCATGCTCGTTATAACCGATACGAGTCGCGCTAAAAATTTGCGCACGTGTTCTAAAAAACATCATGCTCTTTATAACCGATACGAGTCGCGCTAAAAAATTTGCGCACGTGTTCCAAAAATTTGTCGCAAGTGTTCTAAAAACATCATGCTCGTTATAACCGGTACGAGTCGCGCTAAAAATTTGCGCACGTGTTCTAAAAAACATCATGCTCGTTATAACCGATACGAGTCGCGCTAAAAAATTTGCGCACGTGTTCCAAAAATTTGTCGCAAGTGTTCTAAAACACGTCATGCTCGTTACAACCGATACGAGTCGCGCTAAAAATTTGCGCACGTGTTCTAAAAAACATCATGCTCGTTATAACCGATACCAGTCGCGCTAAAAAATTTGCGCACGTGTTCCAAAAATTTGTCGCAAGTGTTCTAAAAACATCATGCTCGTTATAACCGATACGAGTCGCGCTAAAAATTTGCGCATGTGTTCCAAAAATTTGTCGCAAGTGTTCTAAAAACATCATGCTCGTTATAACCGATACGAGTCGCGCTAAAAATTTGCGCACGTGTTCTAAAAAACATCATGCTCGTTATAACCGATACGAGTCGCGCTAAAATATTTGCGCACGTGTTCCAAAAATTTGTCGCAAGTGTTCTAACAAACATCATGCTCGTTATAACCGATATGAGTCCGGCTAAACAATTTGCGCACGTGTTCTAAAATATTATCATGCTCGTTATAACCGATATGATTCCGGATAAAAAATTTGCGCACGTGTTCCAAAAAATTTGTCGCAAGTGTTCTAAAAAACATCATGCTCGTTATAACCGATATGAGTCCGGCTAAAAAATTTGCGCACGTGTTCTAAAACATATCATGCTCTTTATAACCGATATCAGTCCGGCTAAAAAATTTGCGCACGTGTTCCAAAAAGCTTGTCGCAAATGTTCTAAAATATTATCATGCTCGTTATAACCGATATGAGTCCGGATAAAAAATTTTCGCACGTGTTCCAAAAACTTTGTCGCAAGTGTTCCAAAAAATATCATGCTCGTTATAACCGATATGAGTCCGGCTAAACAATTTGCGCACGTGTTCCAAAAATTGGTCGCATGTGTTCTAAAAAATATCATGCTCGTTATAACCGATATGCGTCTGGCTAAAAAATTTGCGCACGTGTTCCCAAAATTTGGCGCAAGTGTTCTAAAAAACATCATGCTCGTTATAACCGATATGAGTCCGGCTACAAATTTGCGCACGTGGTCTAAAAGATATCATGCTCGTTATAACCGATATGAGTCCGGCTTAAAAATTTGCGCACGTGTTCTAAAAACATCATGCTCGTTATAACCGATATGAGTCCGGCTAAAAAATTTGCGCACGTGTTCTAAAAGATATCATGCTCGTTATAACGGATATCAGTCCGGCTAAAAAATTTGCGCACGTGTTCCAAAAATTTGTCGCAAGTGTTCTAAAGAATATCATGCTCGTTATAACCGATATGAGTCCGGCTAAAAAATTTGCGCTCGTGTTCCAAACATTTGTCGCAAGTGTTCTAAACAAGATCATGCTCGTTATATCCGATACGAGTCGCGATAAAAATTTGCGCACGTGTTCCACAAATTTGTCGCAAGTGCTCTAAAAACATCATGCTCGTTATAACCGATACGAGTCGCGCTAAAAATTTGCGCGCGTGTTCTAAAAAACATCATGCTCGTTTACATAACCGTGCCAGTTCGGTTATAGCGAGCGGACTATAAATAGTTCTGTTTAAAAGAGCATGGTGGATATGTGTTCCTTTGTCCAGTAAGCGTTTTCGATCAAGAGAAACTTTTCGAATTTTAAAGAAATTACGAAATTTTTCCTAAATATCAACTAGGTTTAAAATGCTTTATTTCGGTCTAAAAAACATTTTTGGATCAACAGAAATTTTTCGACTTTTAACTGGAAGTTCGAAATTTTTCGGAAATATCAACCAGGTCTAAAACGCTTTATTTCGGTCTAAAAATACATTTTTCGATCGATGGAAAATTTCCCATTTTTTACCGAAATTTCGAAATTTTTCAAAAAAAATCAATGATGTTAAAAATGATTTATTTTGGTCTGAAAAACGTTTTTAGATCAACAGATATTTTCTGACATTTGACCGAAATTTCGAATTTTTTCCTAAATATCAATTAGGTGTAAAACACTTTATTTCCGTCTAAAAAACATTTTCGAACAACAGAAATTTTTCTACTTTTAACCGAAATTTCGAAATTTTTCGGAGATATCAACGTCTAAAACGGTTTATCTCGGTATAAAAAACGTTTTCAAATCACAAAAAAATTTCCATTTTTTAGCGAAATTTCGAAAATGTTTGAAAAAATCAAGTATGTCTAAAACGCTTTATTTCAGTCTAACAAGCGTTTTTA
>QLNU02013780.1:0-11122 GCA_006491805.2 Dysdera silvatica
ACGAATAAAGCTCTAGTTTGAGCTATAATCTATGCGTGGGTGGCAGAAATTATTGTATAAATAACCGGAAGAAAATCTGAAGAGAGGCTTTTTGTAATTTTATTTATTTATTTTACGAAACTCGCTGAAGCTGCTGGCCCACGAGATCCGTGAAAATTTTTAAGTGGCGTGCTGCCAAAAAAGTTGGACAACCCTGTTCTACAACGAAATGTTCGAGAATGTATTGGATGTAAAAATGGATTATTTTTGATTGAGAGATGAGGAAGTGGGGAAATTCGCTGACGGATGATAATTTTCCCAGATCTTGCACAGAATATCATAGCTTAGTTTTCGCAATCCTCGTGACGTGGGTGGGTATAAACGCCAGGAACTCTCAAACCTCTCCCCCACCCGCAAAAAAAAAGCAGTTACTTATCCTTAAGTCGTTGAAGGCGGATTGTTGTCCAGTGGCTTAGGATAGACCACAGCCCCTGGAAGTCTAGGCCGTCGTATCAGCCGCCATTTTGTTGTACGATATTTCCTGCCATTTTATTCCGGTTCCATTTACCTTCTCGGTAAAGGTTTTCTGCATTGATGCAATGATTGCTATTTTGGCATAAAAATGAACAATCCGCGATTATGCGACGAATGTAAGTATTGGCGTAACTTTTAAAATATCGCCATTGCAACCACAATCACGTGATACAACCAGGCGCGGACTGGATCCTCTCAAAGGGCGCATACCTTGGATTTTCGGAGAACGCGAGTCTTTGCCCATTTGGAGGCGCGAATCCTATCACCCATGAAGGCGCACCGACTCAGTCCGCCCCTGTATACAGTGGCAAAAAAATGTCGGATATGTGCCAGCTCCCCTTTTTTTTAGGAGCCTTAAAAACACATTGGATATCAAGATTAAATTCTTTCTTTTGTTTTTTTTCCCCCTAAATAAGCAGTCCGATGTTTTTTTATATGCTGGTGTGTGTGTGTGTGTGATCGGCCATTTTCCCCCGTTCAATTCGGAGAATGCAAACGTTTTGCTCGCTAAAAGCGGTAAGTGTGTATATTCAGGGGTGAACTAGGTTTTTCAAAAGACCTTGAATAATCGGAAATGAATAACCTTGAATTATCGGAGGGCGCGAGCCCTATAGTTCATGAGAGCGCACCGGCCCAGTCCGCCCCTGTATATACTACACTTTAATGTTCCATTAAACAAAATGCATATTTACCACGCTAAATGAAGAAATTTGTTACATGAGGACTCGTAAATGGGCCCTACTGTGTTTTAAAGCATGGTTAATTTCAAAAGAATCGCAGTAAAAAAAAAAAAAAATGCGAACGTTTTTTAACCGGGACCGCAATTGCGATTTTCCCGTCAAAAGTCGCCAACCCTGGCGCCAACACACATGTATGGCTCTGATTTTTTTTTTCTGAATTCATTTTCTATTTGTTTTTATTTTTGGCGGTTGCTTATTCACTGGCGTTTCTTTCATTTTTAATGGCTTTTAATTTTATCTCCAACGGTCATGTCGGATAAACCGGGCGTGCTCAAAATTACAATCGATTTGACGAATTAAATCGCATTTAATTGCAATATATCCATTACAAAAATACTCTATGCGTATAAAAAATATAAATAAACACTTTTTAAATATATTTTAATTTACAAACGTTTTAGAAATTTGATAAATTATGATTTTTTTAAACGAGAAATTAAATGCCGATATTAATCGAATTGCTGGTTTGCAAAAAATTAACTTATTTCTTTTTGAGAAAAGGTCCCCATTTTTTTTTTTTTTAAACCACTCTTTAGTATACGGTATTTTTCATTTACGCCAAACATTATAGCGATAATTTTATTTTAACGAAAGCCATGTTCCCTAATTTACGGGCAACCCTTTCTTACGTTTTATTACTTTTTTTTTTTTAATTTATTTAGATGGCAACACTATCATTCAGGCCAATTCTTTTTCTTCTTTATTTAGATAGCAATACTGACGTGCAGATACTTTTTTTAACTTCTTAAAGTTTATTTATTTATTTATTTATTTATTTTAACGATTCTGTTTTTGGGTGCCCCGGGCTGATGTCCGAGCAGATGATGGCATTTGCGGTATTCCATCCTATATAAAAATATTTTGTTTGCGTTGATTCTTATCGTCTGCGTTTGAACTCTGCCTTGCCATTGGCCTTTAAGTGTTTCGTTTGAAAATGAGTCACCTCTCCTGTTGGTCTTTCTTTGTTTACTTTCCACTGTTGCCAAATTCGGAAAAGGGAATAAACGTGATGTTCCTCAATTGCGGTTAAGAAAATAAATGGGAAATATATATTCTGGGAGATGGGGCCGTTTCCGGGTTATTGGCCAGGTACAAAAACAGTATCACTGCCCTTATTAATTTAATATTATTTAATCAAAATTTTTTTATGTATGCAGTATAAATTTTATACCTATAAATACGTAGTTTTAAACACTTGTCACGTGAAGGGGAACTATTTTTTAATTTCTACTTCCACGAAATGAAACAAGAGCCTTGATACCGTTTTTGAGCCAAAGATTAAAGAAAGTATAACAATATAATAAATGGTCAGCGACTGCCCCTGGGTTTGGCTGGCTGCCCTGGTGCGGGACACCTTCTGCATCTTCGCCAAGAACGGCCCTGCTGGAAGTGCTGACGAGGCGCCTTTGAGATCGAGATCGTAGTTGAATTCTCGTTCATTTATTAATTGATAATTTAATTGATTCATGTTCATTTTATGAATATGGCTTAATTAGAGCCTTGACAAAATATATCATATTTTTGTGTATGTCAACATATCATCAATAATATAATCAGTCATGATATGATTAATTTTATATAGTCTGTGTAAGCGACATATACGGTGATTATATTCAACCTATATTGGCATAAATTGGTTTACAAATTAATGCGCAGGGGCGGATCGCGCCGCTGGCCTATCGGCCCTCGGGTCGGTGCGCCCTCATGGGCGGTAGGACTCGCGCCCTTTGAGAGGACCTAGTCCGCCCATGCACAAAGGTATTATTATTTATAAGTATACGTATTTAAATAAATCGAACACTACGCAGATTAAATCAAACAACAATGTCAATCAATCAACGTTTATTGGCGTAGTGATACCAACGCCGATGGTATGGCGTGATTAGATGGTGAAACGTTCGAAAGAAAATAAATATTTCTGTCTTCGGTGGGACCTGAACCCACGACCTTCCACTTGCCGGGCGGAGGCTCTACCGTTATCACTACGCCAATAAACGTTGATTATTATTGTTGTTTAATGCGTATATAAAAAAAAAAGTGCCCACAGCGGTCTAGGTACTTCAAGATTACTAAACATTATAAAAAATCTATATTTTCTGTGATTAAGAATTGTATTTAAACTTGCGTTAAGTACACACAGGGCCGACAAGAGGGGCTGCAGTCTGGGGGCTCGAATGAAGTATAGGGGCCCCTCCGCTGGCAAGGACCTATGCTGGGAGGAAGGGGCGTCTGACCCCGCTACTAGTCGGACGGCCAGAAAAATTGTTCTCTAAATTCAGATAAATAAGGTTTTGTACACTTTTAATGTAAAGTTTTTTTGATTATTTTTCATTACCCTGTCTCGATTATATGAAGAGAAATAAAATAATAATAGTAGCTTACGTTAGTTTCTTTTCTCAGCAGTGATCTTGTAAAATAATTAAGTAATAAGTACAAAAAGAAAAAAAAAAAAGCGTTCTTATTTCATACTTTTTGTTCATTTGGGGGGGGCTCAACCCCCCCCCAAAAATCTATGCTATTGCCCAGGCAAGGGGTTAAGGGGACCCAGGTTGGCTCTCGGCGCCCCTGAGTAGACAACAATATGTTTAGTTTTTAGAGGGAGAGAAATATTTACAATATCTGAATCCGGGCCGTAGCTAGTAGATGGCGTGGAAGGCCCGCACCAGGGGCGCAGACGAGGAAGGGCGTAAAATCGGTTGAAATAATTCACAGGGGGAGAATATATCCGTGGGTAGGTGGCGCAAGATCATCTAGATACAGTGCTGCTCTGAATGAGGGTAAATTTAGCATTGGGTTTATTAGGGTGGGGAAATTCGTTTCCAGAAAAAGGATTGGTTAGGGGGGTGGTCGTTAAAAGGGGTTTCACTGTATTTCTGTTTAATGATGGCATGTTGCCGTCATTGAAGTCGTTAATGATAGTTTATTTTTTGTATCAGTAAATTTTGAACAACGTTGTGAAGTGGTGAAACTGGAAATCAAATGAGATCACAAAAAATAAATAAATAAATAAATAAAAATAAAATAAAATAAAAAATAAAAATTATACACACATACACATACACACACACACACTTACTTTTAGTAAGTAGTACAAGTTCTGAAAGCAGGATCTGAAAAAATGTCACTTTTTTTGCGACGAAAAGAATTCGGAAAACCGATAACAAAATGAAGAACAACGTAAAAATTGATGAAAGAATTACAAAAATATTATAGGCTATTAAGATTTATATATATAAAAATAAAAAGACAAGGACTTCAGAAAATGCCTAAAAGACTATTGAGTAACGACGTTTGAATATCTTAAAAACAAGCTCAGACATATATTTGACGACGATTAGCAAATCTGAAATTATGCCGACTTCGACGTCAAATCGGCCAAAGATGATACAAAGGATTATTCTGCTGTAATTTTTAAACCGATAAAATTATCAACAACCTGGGAATAAAATGTGGTCTTATTTGCAAGTTTCAAACAAAGAATAATTGGCCAAATTCGCCCAAATCCTTTTCCCAATCGAAATATCCGCATCTGGCTCGACGAACCCTTCCAATCTATACAATTTCGATTTGTTCGTAAACGGCACGACATATTACTCATTCCCTAAAATGTGGTCGCTTCCAAAAGCAGAATGGTTTCTGATGGTCTCTGAATAGAAGTAAATTTAGCATTGAGTCTATGCGAGAGGAGGAGGGGGGTCCGGTACCAGTAAAAAAAAAGAGGCCGTTAAGGAAGGTGGTCGTTCAGAGAGGTTCTACCATGTATTATTCAAAGAAGGTGGTGTGGGGGATTCGGTAAAAAAATTGTAGTTTCATAATGTGCTGATGGGAGAAAATATACCGTTGTACACCAAGAAAAACCATAAATAAATAAATAAATAAATAAATAAAACGAAATGAAATTTTCACAGTCTGTTGTTTTGCTAGTTGCAGAAACAGAATAAAGCAATGCTATTTTCTTCACGAAACAACGGCAGTCACATAAAATTCAACTGCATCAGCAACACGTTCAAGACATTGTGAATAAATGATGAATAACTTTGAAATGGCGAAGGCCTTTCCTCTGGCAGTTTAAGCTTGTTTCTTTTTATTTTCGCAACTAGCAAACTCGAAAATTTCATTTTAACTCCGTCTGATTTATTCTCTTGCAGGGGCGGACTGGGCGGCCGGTGCGCCCTCATGGGCGATAGGACTTGCGCCCTTTTCTCAAAGGTCCGCCCCTGTTACTTTTGTTATGTATTTACCGTTGTACCCGTTGGCACCAAAGAAGCCTCTTTCAGATGTGAGGCAGTGGCAAGCGCGGACACGGGTGAAGGGTCACAGGGGTTATGACCCTCCAAAATATATTTTTTTCACTGTAAAAAAATTCAATCTTCATGATAAATGAACAGTGTTATTCCAAGATCAAGGCAAGTTCTATCCTTGACCTTCCCCAAAATGAAAGTCTGTGTTCGCCCCTGGGCAGTGGCTTTGGAAAGGGGGGAGGGCTTAAGTTCAGGGGCGGACATAGACTTTCATTTTGGAGGGGTTAAGGACAGAATTTGCCATGGTCTTGGAATAACACCCTTCATTTATCATGCAAGTTGGAATTTTTTACAGTGAAAAAATATATTTTGGGGGTCATGACCCCTGTGACCTCCCCCTTGCGTCCGCCCTTGCCTTAAGAAGCCCCCACACCATTAGATATCAAAACACATTTTCTCTAAAGCCGCGTCATATAGCCTTTTTTAAAACCACTTGTGGCCCCCCCATGAATCTTTAACTGCTACGCTACTGATGTGAGGTGGTGTTTGATGTTCACAATGCTCGTGTTTGGACTCACGATTATCCACATACTACATGCAAGGACATAGGAATTCAAAAATCATATGGGTGGGGGGTCAAGTAGCGTTATGACGGACTATGTGCTATGACGTTAAATAGAACGTGTCTTGTTGTTCAATGGGGGCTCGTACTCCCCTCTTTCCTGAGCCATTGGCTACATAGACACATGATCGTCGTGTAACTCGAAGCTATCTTTGTGTGCATCTTTGTGCGCCGTGTTGATCGGCAATCCATCTCCCCCTCAGCCGCCTCGGCGGCTGAGTACGCTGTTCAAGCGTCCTGTCTGGGATTACAGCGCCGCCTCCGGCGGCCACCCTTCCCAATGAAACCCTTGCACAATATCCATCTACCAACCTTCAAGCTATGTCTGCGCGGACATGCATTATTTCATGAAACAAGCTTGTTTTAATGTTCTTTGTGCCCAGTGGCTCAGTGGTTAAAAAATAACGGGGTTCTAGCTGCTTCAAGGGATCATATGATTTGAACTGGACTGTAATGGTCCCTATAAACAGGGGATCACGCACGACAGACTTTGGTGTGTGCATGATTATGTCCCTTCTAGTTTTCTCTTATAAAATGTGGTCACTTTTTTCAAGTGGTCGCTTTACCAGGTTCCGCTGTATGAAAACAAACATTGCACATATCATATTCCTAATTGAATAATATTAAATTAACAACGATGTTTTTTTTTTGTTTTTTGCACATGGGTAGTCAATAACACAGGAACGGCCCCATGTCCGTATCCAGGGGGGGGTTCATAGGGACTGCCCCCCCGAAACTAAATCTGTAATGGGACTTGACTACAGTCTTGTATACTGTGATTATATCGATACATGATGTAAAAAAATTTGAACCCCCCCCCAAAAAATCAAATTCTGGCAGCGGTCTTGAATTGCCCCGTTTATTTATCTTTTAGAGTGCAAAAAACTCAAAGGTTTATTGAGGTGTTAGGCTAAATTTAAAATAAATTCTACAGACCTTTTAAAATAAATACTCGTTAATCATAGCAGGCGTTTTTTCCATCAGTTACATCTGCATAAATAAGTATGCATGTGTCAATTTCATATAGAGGTATAAGTGACGCAGGTGTATGTGTGTGTGTAAAGGAGGGGGGGCAAAGCGACCCAGCTGCCCCTTCTCTCACATTTTAGATATAATCAATAAGCTTTCTAATAGAAGTTTGGGCAAACGCCAGGTAAAAACACCTCCCTGCACATCACGAAGGAATATTGCCTTCATGTCGTTACCCATTCACTGCTAGACATGGGCGTTCATATAGTGGGCAGGGGGGCCCCATAGCCGTTCAAAAATTTGATTTGCCCGATTATGCTATGTATTTACTTCAAAAAATTTTACAGTCATGTTATAAAATAAGGTATTTTTAGCTTATTACTAATTGTCAAACAGTATCAGTTAGTTTTATAGCAGTTTAGTATCATGTATATTCTCTAAAATGTTTGGCTGCCTTCAGCAGGGGGTAATATTTTTTCTCAGCCCCTTCCTTAGAAATATTCATATGAGCGCCTATGCTGCTAGATGGATGGAGGATCTTCCAAACTTTTTCTGTATATATGCCTGTTCTTAGCAATTCGTCTGCACCGTAACTCCAACCTGTTTTCTTATTTCAACCTTTGATTGGACATTTTCATTCCAGCTTTTAATGCTGTTTTGGAATCGATATGAGAATTTCAGTCGTCTGTCCGTCTTGCCATGTGTGCAGCCCATTGCCATGTCGGCTGTTTTTGCTTTGGCAATAATGCTACCAACCGCCGTTTGGTCTTTCGCTAAGTATTTCATTTTCAATTTTCTCTAGTTATTTAAAAAGCATGCGCTTCTCTATGTTTCTTTGGGTAGTTCGCAATTTCTGTATTATTATTTTTTTTTTCGTTAGACTCCATGTCTCTGATTTACAAGAGAATACTGGTAATACACATCCTGAGTTTCGGTTGTTCCTCGTTGTTCTGTTCGCCTTGTAACTTGTGTAGTTTATTGCCGTTTGAGTTTTTTTTTTTACTTTATCAATGATGACCATATCTCTTCTTTGATCTAATGTCTGAGCATTTCTTTTTTTGATTTCTCTTATTTATTCTAAGTACAAACATCTCCATACTTCTTTAGACTGTTTTCAATTTTTGCATTGCCTTTTTTTTTTCGCATCGTAAGAATTTTTCTCCAATCCATAAGAAATCCCCCAACCCTCGAACTAGTTAATTTTGTACATGGTCAAGCTCATATCCAAGATTTTAAAAATGTGTGTATGTATGATAAAAAAAATTAGCAAGCTTAAAAAAATATATATTACTTAACCTTTCTCAGAAACGATTTTTTTTTTTTTAAATAGAGGATTTAACCCTCCCCACCCATTGTGCTCGCGGGTAAGTGGTGTTTTAATTCC
The DNA here is from genome assembly GCA_006491805.2 of Dysdera silvatica. Classification (NCBI taxonomy): domain Eukaryota; kingdom Metazoa; phylum Arthropoda; class Arachnida; order Araneae; family Dysderidae; genus Dysdera; species Dysdera silvatica. The sequence goes on from QLNU02013780.1 coordinate 8,470, forward strand.
GAAAACAATTTTATTTCTGCAAGTTTTAATTCCAAAAATAAACTCCATTAAATCTGTTTTAAATTCAAATGTATTAAACACGTATAAATTAAAAGCAAGCTGTTTTTAATTTAATGCTGCACTATGTAGAATAGTTCCTTCAGAAAATAAGCACCTTGAGTGGCGTGTGTAGTATAGTGGGGGCAAGGTAACTTAAACTGTATTACTTTACTGACTCTCAGCTGGCCTGGAAGATTTGGGACCGTTGTTTAGGATAACCGAACTTAGAGGCCAAAAATAGTTTTGGGTGATTTCGGAGAATAGTTTGAAGTTTCCTTGACTCGTTTGGCAACACGATTAACATTGAAATGTGGTTTGGGTCGTTCTTCCCAAACGTTTACATGGTAGTGTCACAGCAGCGACCCAAGTTATGAACATCATCGTCAGTATTCAAGGTTAAAAGGGCTTCATGCAATTCTCATAATCATGAGCAGTAGTATGAACATAAAAACATGGCAACAGCTTCCTGGAATGCCTAATGTTCAACCAACCGATCATAAAAAAAGATTCCCGCCATTTTCGCCAATTTTGGCGGGCTTTTGAAACAAACACGTGACTTCGAAATGAAGGGCACCATCCAGCGTAAACAATTTAGCGGTGACACATTATTCAAGGCATGCAGCATGGAGGTGTTGCATGCGGTTTTAAACGGTTTACAATTGGCTGGCACATGTGGCTGGCAATGTGTGAATTACTGGAGCTGTCAGTTGGATCTTGGCTGTGTGAAATATTCCCTCCCATCTAACAACTTACTGGTAGATACAATGAAGCTGTATGGCGTAGTCTACAGTTACAGATAGATATTAACGGCTTTCTTAGCTTGGAAATTCTCCAGAAATTGTCTTAACTTGACTGATACTGGGTGTGTTCCCCTCCATTGCGAATGTTGTAAAAAAAAAACAACAACTAATATACCCGAAGTGCGGCCATTGATAACACCATATTGCACGCGGCAATGACGGCAGAAGAAGTTGTTATCTAATCTGTAGGGCCCTGCCCATTTAGATGAGGGTTTGGATCCACCAAAGCAATTTAGATAACTACTGTTATCTAGCGTCTGCAACGGAAGGAACCGTTTGTTTGAAAATATATTAGAGGCAATCTGGTGCCGAGAAGAAGGGAAAACTCGAAGCCTAGAAAAGATCGGAGCTTGATTCAAAATTGTTAACCGTGTGTGACTAACAGGACTCTTGCTTCCAGTAGCAGCCCGCCAGTGACTCATTTCTGGCGCATGTTTTAAAAGACTTCACCGCGGTCAGCTTATCCGCGTATTTCATTGTGTGCGGTGCTCTGGAAGGTCGAAAAACCTTCTGAATACAGTAGGAAAAAGTGCATTAAAGTTGGACATTTTTTGTACCACTTTATCACCCATGCAATAGGAATGATTTTTTGCGATTTCATGCTCCGCTGAGTGTTGAAACCACTCTCTAAGTATAGTCTGCATTCTAAATCCGAAAAAAAAAGTAATCTTTTGAATTGGCGGCTCCAGAAAGCGTTCAAAACCCAAAATATGAATTTTGAACTTTCACATCTGAGAAGAAATTTCGAGAAGCTTGAAAGATGAGAAAAGTTGTTTGTTTTCTTCACGAATTCCTTCCTGCTATCAGTCGAACAGCCAGTTATCGCGTAGGTGGTTATCAGATCCGCTCTGGTAATCCAAATTTACAGTGCATAGCATTAACCGCGACTTCGGACATCAAGGAATACATACATACTGCTATAAAGTTTTATTACTACTCAAGAGAAAGATCGGTTTCGATAAATATTGTTTAGCAAATATCGTCTGCTAGTTTCGTCTCGCTGTCCATTAATCGCACTTGGATTTACGAAAAGTCTTTCTTCAAGATGGACTTTGATTGAGATCTACGCATCTGTGCGGTGATTCCACGAATATCCAGTGACCTATGCCCTGGGGTCAGATGTCAGTCCTGTTTATCGGTGGTTAGGTCCTCTTCTCTAGGTCGGTGAAGAGGTGAGCTCTCTCCGTGTCAACATGAGGATGGGGTCGGACAGACTCTACAGAGAAGTGATATGCAGGCTGACCGTAAGTGTTGCTATTTTTCTTCTTGATTTAGGCAATTATTAAGACAATTCCCAGCCTCGATTAATGAAGTGTTGACGGTGTAGAATTTATCTGGAAATTGTTTTTTCCCTTCCATGTAACCATGTGATCAATCGCATTTTAAAATATCCCTACGTTTCACCCTATTTTTTTATTACCCTCTTTAATCCCTACGTATAAGCTTTTCTCCGTATTGGTTGAAATATTAATAACTTATTTTCTTGGCTGTACTAAACTTCATAATTAACTAATTTAAAATAATTGAGCTATTAATAAGAGATGATGTCATTATATATATATAAAATTCGGAACATATAGTTATCCTCTCTTAATTATTTAAATTAAAATGATAATTTATTTAACTAGCATTTTTTCAGAATTCATTTAACAGTATTTTATATTTTATCAGAGTTCATTTAACAGTATTTTTTTAGAATTCGTTTAACAGTAGCCTAGTTTTTCAGAATTCGTTTAGCAGCATTTTTTCAGAATTCATTTTACAGTATTTTTTCAGAATTCATTTAACAGTATGTTTTCAAAATCGAAACTCAA
>QLNU02013781.1:0-24280 GCA_006491805.2 Dysdera silvatica
CGTACAGCAACCTCCCATCCCCCCAACCTCCTGGACAGTGATATCATTTATGGACGTCCCCTTATGTGAAAAATCATTATCTGCTCTCATCTATCTTAAAAACAAGTACAGAAACCGTTTGGAAAATGCAGAATCATAACTTAGGATTCAGGTTTCTACTGTTAAGCACGATATATTACCACTTGTCAATGAAATGCACCATCATCTTTCTCACAGGAAATAAGATTAACAATTAGCGTTGCGTCATCTCTTGTTTGTTTGTTTTGTGATTTTACGGCTCAAAGACTACAATGGTCATGCTGCGCCGGGACCTACTATTTTCTGAGGAATCCGAACCTCTTATGGCCTAGGGAACTAAACCTAGGAACCCAAATCCTAGGGATCCCAATCCTAGGGAACCCAAACCATCTCTTGTCAGTATTCATTGTTAATCCAAAAATGTTATTTTATATGCTTTTGATCAATTGACTGTAATTGTTAAAATTAACATTACAATGAAACGCAAATAAAAATAAAATGCGTGCATAAATTTAATTTTCGTTGTTTGAATGATGAAAATCGCTGATGACACACCAAAAATAAATATGTATGATGCAAATTCCAGGCTTTAAACTTTGAGTTAATTCTTGGGGGTCCGCGAGGGCGAGTGATCTCTGCAGGGGGTCTGCGGTCTAGGAAATTAAAGAACCGCTGGTTTATACAGTTTAAGCATAATATACGCCCAGCATGGGCGTGACGTGGGTGTCTAAACAGTGGGGGGGGGGGCAAAAACCTGAGCATAAAAAACTCAAAATTAGGGGGCAGAAATATAATTTTACCTATTCTCTTAAACTGGAGGGGCACATTCCCCCTTTTCCCCAAAATTAAGTATACTTGTATCATCCTTCTTGCATAAACTTGGGACACACTCTGCGGTGGTAAGCTCCTTTAGCAGATAGCCGGTTTGTCGCTGCTGTAACTGAAATTGTTGTAATACATGTTTTAAAGACAAATTGTCCTCTGCACACTTCCTACCTCCCCTCATTTGACCATTGATTTTTATGCTAAGATTGCCGTCTTTATTCGATTATCTAAGGATAGCCTGTGAAGTGTAGTCATTAAAGCGGGGAAATTCAACGTTTATCTAGTGGGAAATATCTTGGTCCCAATGGATGTTATTTTTTGTAGGTGAAATATTTGATTATCCGTGACTCGATTGAGTGGGGCCGACAGTATTATGAAATTGCGGTCCTGTACTCCACTTACGAATTTTCTGCCTACGCCACCGCTGCTGTAATAGTGTATTTCAAATTAGCATTTTTTTTTTCACTTTGGCGCTACTGCATGACACGTTACCTACTTTTCTCTCTGTTCTCTTGAAATCGTTCTAAATTTCAATAGATCGGCTTGTGACGTCACACAGTCTGACGTCATGTATATGTTTATAATGCAGTGGGAACTGGTGTGGTGCGCCATTTTCCTTTTGCGTTACGTTTGCTGTGTTTATTTCGTTGCGGTGAAAGTGTTTGAATGTCTCGTATTTTTTAATGGATTACGTATGCAATTGACACTATATTCCCGCTACAAACATTCGCCCCAGGAACTAGGTGAGTACTCGATTTTTTGCTTTCTAGACTTCGCGGGATTTCTGTGATTCAACATTATACTGATTCACGGGTATACGAAGACTACCTGAACGGGCAGCAAGGGCGCAGCTCGAAGCCGGGGTGGGGTGCGTAGGGGTCTCCTCGCACACCCTCTTCACTGATTCACGAAAATTACAAAAAATGCCGTGAACTACATGGCGGTTGGTCGCTTTGCCTGTTCCCAGTAGTTTTTTTGGCAACGTTGGAAAAAAAATTCTGTAGGTAACGTGTTATGCAATGACACCCATACTTTCCTCCCCTTTTTCGAATCTTGCACTCATTCAAAAGCATTCACCAAATCTGGATTTACGTATAGACCCAGTGGACACCGCAGAGGCCATGAGGAGGGGGCGGGTTGGATTATTTAAGTTTAAGCATTATTATAATTCTGTTTACGATTTTTTTTAGAAATTTTCATTTTACTGATAAATTTGAATAGTGGAATAATGAGCTTATAAGCAAAACAAACCTCATAATTTACGACAAGATTAAGGCCAAGTATTTTTAGGGGGCCTACCGGTTCCCCACCACCCTAGGGGCCTAAAATCCATGATCCAGCACTGACATTAACACAAATTGGGCCTCCCCCCCTTTCATAGAACGCGATAGAAAAGGACGAGGAAAACGCAGAAGCCAGATGAAATGGAACTTACGTGCGAGTTGCGCATGGATTCCCGCTACGCAGCCTTGGGAGGCTGGCTGCATATGTAGTGACTGCATATTGTCCACTTATCCAGTTGTAGAATGTTATTGTCATGTAATGAAACTTCAGGGATAATGAAGAAAAATGAGAAAGAGAGAGAGGAAAAAGAACATAAGAAAAAGAGAGGAGGAAAGTAAAAATTGTAAAGAACAGGAGTGAACGAATGTCAGTCAGTGCATTCAATCTTCTGTTTAAGCATCCAGGCATTTGCGCAAGTTGGTTACTCGTTCTGTTATTTGAGGAACCAATGTCCTAATGGCTTTTAATTTTATCCTCTGTTATTTGGCGCGTATTTGCGTTTATCAACTCTTTGTATTGCATGGTCCATGCCTTCCGCAACGCTACTTCCGGCCAACTTCCTCTTTTTGTTTATTTTTGACTTGCGCGCTCATGCTGCGCACAAGTCATCAAGAAAGGACGGAATAAATATTATTTCATTTTCATACACACATGATCCTTATTATGCAAGTGCACCATGTGTGGCTTAATATATTACAGTCTTTGCCCCTCAATATGTTGCATAGTCGGTCGAAAATATGTCGATTCTATAAAAGGTGGGGGGGGACCATCTCTCTCGAAATTACCTTATACTTTGTGTATGAAATCTGGTATACTTAGTATATTTTGTTTTGTATACGTACTCTGGTTCAAGATGACTTTGGCTGTCCTTGCGCTACAGCAATATAACTAATTAGTATACTGGAACCTGGTAAAACGACCCCCCTTGGTAAGTTGAACACCTGAATAAAGCGACCACTTTTTATAAGAGAGAACTGGTAGGGACTTAGTGAGTGGCGTAATGGAAAATCTCGGGATCCCCGCATAGTATTTTGCCCCTTTTACGAAAATTAATCTCTATATGAATATATGAAAAATCTATACATAGATATAATATACATTTTATGTATATATATATAATAGTGTTACATATTATGTATATATATAACAATGTATTACATAATATGTATATATATATAACAGTGTATTGCTATATTATGTATATATATATATAAACAGTATTGTGGTTCTATAAGAAATTAACCGACTGCGCTTTCCAATATTTTAAACAAAAGGCAGTCTATTAGTCACGTTTCATGGTAGGGGTTCGGCGCAAAGATATCAGGCTTCAAAACTTCGTTCAAGGTTTGCAGCAGTGTTGTAACGCGTTCTCCTAGTGCGCCGCTAATCCGGGTTCGACTCCCAGCAGTGCAAAGAACGCTTACTCAGAGATCTCATAAAGATCGCACTGCTCACTGTAGTCCGGGGTTTGGTTCCCTAGGCCTTAAGAGGTTCGGATTCCTCGGAAAACAGTAGGTCCCGGCGCAGCATGACCACTGTAGTCTTTGAGCCGTAAAACCAAAAAGCAAACAAACAAACAATCAAAACTCGTTCAGATTTTGTAATTTTCGGACGTTGAGTTCAGTTTTAAAGGCAATGAAAAGCTAAAGTAAATACGCATAATGAGAAACAGTTGGAAACCGTTCATTTTATTTTATAATTTATCTAAAGATTAAAGAACATATCCTTATTAACAAAAAATTATAACATTGTTTTTTTACTTATAAATTTTATGGAAAATAAACGTCGACAGAAGGTTGGCTTTTTCCTGGGGGCACCCGCGGGGGTTAGTACCAGTACGCCACTGGACTTGGTCATGCCCATGCTGAAGTCCGTCGTGTACAGTGACCACCTTGTCCACTCCCAAAGATGGTCACTTTAGGCAGGTTCTACTGCAGGTGTACTGAGTACAAACATAGGCGTGGATAGGGAGTGGTTTTTGGGGGGTTGTAACCCCCATCGCAATGAAATTTTGTATATTTAACACATTAATATATAAGTTGTAGCTCTTTAACATCCATCATTATCCCCCTTATGAACTCTGCCTACGCCTAAGTACGAAGGCCTATTATAATAACAATTGCATGCGAGATTTAAAACAACGATGTTAAAAGCTAAATTTTCTTTCTAGGCCCCCTTGCCCTATATGATCCACTTGACTGTGTCACTGATCACTTCTATGATGTTTATTTGGTTCGTGCGCATGGTGCAGAGTAGCCTAGAGCGTTTGCGCCATTAAAAGCCAAATAAACAATAAACAAATGAAGCTAAAAGCAAACAAAAAAATGATCCCTAAATGTACGTGATCTATCATTTCGGAAAAAAACAGCTAAGTGGTCATATTAAAATATTATGCCTGTCACATATGAACGCAGTTTGTTCGCTTGCACGCACCACTGCTTACTGGTGTACTGGACCATCTGGTGCAGTAAATTCAAGTCATTTGGCTGACTTTTTCCTGCTATGGCGTGCTTACCTCTGTAACTTTCAGATGCGGAAAAATTGACTCAGTTTTGTTAGTTATTGACGTTCCGTCACTGAGAGCTCTTCTAGGCGCACCTAAAAGAAACGTGAAACAGATCAGTGGGCGCCTGAAGAGAAACGGGAAACAGACCAGAGAAGACGAAAATTACAGCACTAGCCTCCTTACAACAGATAGCGTTGTAAAGTTGCACAATTTTCCACATTGTCTTATAATAAGACTGTGAGTTACAGAAGGCAGTTGTTCTCATTGGTGCATGAATTGTGTGCCAATCGCGCTTGTGTGAGCGGATAATACATGTGCCATTACCTGCTCAGTTTTGTTGCGAAAATTTGGCGGGTAATTGGGAGTGATGTTTGGCGAAAATTATGGCGTGATAAATTACATTAAATGCGACAATTTCTCCTCCCCGTAACCATTGTCTGTCCTGTTATACGGCGATGAGTACGTTTGAGGTATAAGTGAATACCTTAAAAAATGTGTTTTAGCCTTTCGGTGATGCAGTGGCAACCCGTTTGTTCACTAGGAACAACATCCGGTTTAAATCTAAATGGTAGCGAACGCCTTTCCATTTTTTGCTGCTCAGTAGTTCGGGGTTAATTCCTTTAGTTGCCAAGGTTTGGATTACTCGAAAAACTGATAATTTAAACAAGATTGTGGTTGCAACTGGTGATCTAAACACGACTGTGGTTGCGGTTTGCGGAATAAGGCTACAGGGAGGAAAGGCATTTGTTGATTGAACAGGAAATTCACTTTTTTTTTTGTTGTTGTTACTGTAGGAGTTCGGTCTCAGCTCTGATGGCGAGCGAATGTCCTTTCGCTGCTGTCCGCGCTGGCGTGAGTTGGTTCCTGCTCGTTTGGGCTGAGTGATTGGGATATTCACCAGGTCGCTGGATGGGGGTGGATTGACGTCTGTTTGTTCTATTCTGGTACCGGGCTCGGCCCTTTCACGCGGATCGGACTTCGTTTCTGGGATCGTGCGGGTGACTTTTGTCCTGATCGTACTGTCGCCGCCGTCTCCGTCTGCGTATGGCATCGATTGCTTAGGGCTAGCTTTCACCGCCTGCGGATGGGACAGTGGTTTGATGGACCGGATCGGATGGATGGAACTTCGTGCGTCCTGGTTGCGGGGCTGGTTCGCGCCTGGACTTTGCCGCTCGCGGCGCTACACCCACTCAACGGTGCCCGGTAGACTCCTGTAGAAGTATCGGCCGGCCCGGGGTGTCTTTCCGTGCCATCCATCTATTTCAGCCACTCCTCGGGGCGGGTTGATCGTGGATGGTTCAGGGTCGACATCAGTGTGAGCTATGCGTCTCTGTACGGATCGACAGTCCTGCCCAATGCCCTAACACCCCTTTGCCTACTGGCTGTCAACTCGTTTGACGTTATTACCTGTCTGGGATTACAACGCCACCTTCGGCGGGCACCCTTCCCATTGAAATCCATGCGCAGTAAGCGAAATGTCGTTACTGTAGATGCGGAATGTTTTGCAGGAAAGTTCTCTCGCATGGACAGTTATGAACCGACCCCTCTCGCTATCCTTGAATTAAGAGATTTTGTCGTAGCTTGGATAAGAAGATAGGCAAGAATTTTTGTTTTTGTAATATTAATAAGGTTTTATCCCCTGGATTAATAACTATGCAAAATTTTAAATTAGATTGTAATGTCCCTATGGTTGAAGTTCACCTTTGCATAAATTCCGGTTCGACTCCAGGTAATGTTGGACTTTTCTTTTTGGAACAAGCGTAAATAAATGCTCGGCCATAGATCGAAGTATTTTAGACGCAAAGTTAGTTAAAATACAGCTTTGAGCGGATTCGTAAAAATATAGCGATTTCAGTGTTTGGTATGGTATGCGGCTTTATATAATACAAAATTCGGTAATGTACTGTGCGGACAATGTCACTTCCAACTTAATACATTTGATTGCTTTCTGGAAATGTTGGCCGAGAGATGTTTCCAGGAGAGGTAGAGACATAGAATCGAAGAGATGAGGAAAAAAAGAAGAGGTAGAATCTCTATTTGGGGATCAGAGCACTTAACGAGATGTGGTGGAAGAACCCAAGTTGGGTTCTGGAGAACAAGGTCCAGCGTGGAGCATCACCTCTGATCCCCGCCGACAGCATGGTGAGTTTGAAATTTCTAGAAGGCCAAAAATTGTGGAAGGGGTTTAGTCAAGGACGAAGCGATGTCCCCCGAAAGGCCAAATTATAACCTTCCCTGGTGTTTTCTTTATTGAGAGAAAAATTTATGGTATGATGTAGGAGGCGACAAATTTCAAGCACAGTGGTAATTTATCCAAGAGAACGAAGGTGATAACTAGAGGCCGAAAGTTCAGACAAAATGCCCTATTTTGCCTATTTTTAATTTTCTCTTTAGTAAAATGCCTTTTTTGAAGATCATTGCCGAAAATGGCGCCCCCCCCCCCTTTTTTTCCGTAAATGCCTATTTCACTTTGTATTTGCGTTTTGAGTTCGTTTGCTTTGTATTTTTATGTATATTTCAGAATTCCTACACATACATACCCTCTTAACGGACACGGCCAAGTACGAGTACTTAATTTTGTACGGTCAGAACCCCACTACCAGGCGTGCGAATGGAGATTATGAATACATTACGAATGGGAGAGTTCAAGTATTATGTAAGCAATATATCTGCCATTTTATACCCTCACCCGGCAAGCGATATATTAACATTGGCTAACATAGGAAAATAGGCACAACAGCAACCCCCACCATGTTTGGCGCAGTATAGCCCAGATGCTCTTGCGCCATAAAAAATCCAAACAAACGAACCCCCAAGATGTTTATACGTAATACCGGACTTTTAACACAGGAAAAGTTCCGAATGGTGATGCTATAGTAGAACTGTCCATGTCACCTACCCTGGTATGCGCCCGTAACTTCAGTTGAAGTGGATAGATAGTAGAACTGTCCATGTCTCTAAAATGGTATGCGCCCATTACATAACCTCAGTTGAAGTGGATAGATTTTCACAATATAAAATGCTACTGAATAATAGCTGTTAAAATTTCACATTTGAAATTTAAAAAAGTATATCACTTATTAATGTACAATAAGATGATATAGGTTGTGCGAATAAACCCATCTAAAATTGTCTTGTAAGTAAAGTTTTCTATTTCAAATATTCAAAAAATATACTGTACTATTCAATTTTCAATAGCGTCTACTTCTTTTATTCTATTTTAAGAGAGTACATGGAATATGTGCATTAAATTTCTGTGTAAGTCTTTAAGTGCCATTTTCATTTATTTAAGTACCCTTTTCCATATTTTTTTTTTCTTGGTTAAATGTCCCTTTCTATAATTTGAAGTGCACTTTTTATTGCCTATTTTTAATTTTTTAATTGCCTGCCTTCTTTCACCATTTTTAGTGCCCAAACTTCCGGTATCTACTGATAACAGAAGAGAAGTCCAAGGCATTTTAGGTATAATGTACCTGTGTAATATTAGTTCGATGTAATACTTCGATGTCTAACCGTTGTTTTTCTCGTCCCGACCCCGAGGGAAAACATCTGACCATTAGATATATGGTAATAAGAGTAATAGTAATAATATACGAAAATGTCATTTAACCCGTTATCTCTGTTATATGGTTACACGTTGGGAATAGGCGATGAGTTGAAAAAGCACATTGAGTTAATGCAGAAGTAATTTCGATTTCATTAAATACGTTTTAGGAGGGAAGAGAACAGAAAGCAGGTTTTATATAGAAAGGAGAAGATAGAAAGAGTAGCTTGTGTGCTTGCTGGGCGGGCTTTCAGAACGAACTGATGAGGAAATGGACTTGACAGGATGAAGTGCGAAAATAAGCTCAATTTCCAACATTACATCCGGAAATTTGAATTTGGTTCAGAGAATGTTATTTTTTTAATCGTATTTTATTTATTTCTTCGTGCTTTGACTATAGCAAATGAAGCGAGAACACGCGCTGGCAACTGTTTGTCTTTTAAGAAAGCTTTGCACTTCTTTCGTTGGAAAGCTAATTAACGCGGGAACCCCTACTATCATCCTCATGATCATCAAGTGTGGGCAGGTCGCGCAAATCAAACAGGCAGGCATTTTCACGTAGGTCGTTGTTTAACCTGTTCACTTATTTTCGCAGCAGGTCTCCGCTAACGGCTCCACGTTGAAGATTTCATCACCTGCGCTAGCAATTCTCAGTCGTTGTAGGAATCAGAAAAGAGCTTAAGAATGTTGAAATACGCATGCAGCTACACAACGTACAAACATCGGAGGAAGTCTGAGGAACCTCTCTTTTGATTGGTTGGTTGTTTGGATTTTTTATGGCGCAAGAGCATCTGGGCTATACTGCACCTTGAAATTTTCGTGTTGGATGTGTGATCCTTTGCTGTTCGGGTGCTTCTTGCTACACTTCTTACGCGGATCGCTCTTACGAAAGGGCAAATATTTCTGAAACCTGAAGTCGATAGATTCCACTTTTTATAGCTTCTTTTATTGTAGTGAGGATTAGGGGCGGACTGGGTCCTCTCAAAGGGGGCATATCTTGGATTATCGGAGGGCGGCTCATTCCGCCCCTGGGCAAACACCATTAGTGGAATATGCAGAGAGCTTTTTTTATATGCAACTGACCGGGTAGAGAGAAAAAGCCCGTGCATTTGCCCATTGTTTATAGGCATACAGACTAAACCAGGGGCGGACTGGGTCCTCTTAAATGGCGCATACCTTGGATTATCGGAGAGCTGCTCGGTCCGCCCCTGGTGAGGACACCGTCGTACGTCCGTTCGTCGACGACATCACAGGTTGTCGTGAATAGCCTAATATATTACTAGGGAAATACATTTTGAAATATAAATTTTAAGACTCGTTACATCGGTTTTAAATAACCTGTTAATAATCGCGACAGCTAATTATTACGACCAGGGGCGTACAGACTTTGTTTTTGGGGGGGTTAAGGACAGAATTTGCCATGGTCTTGGAATAACACCCTTCATTTATCATGAAAGTTGGAATTTTTTACAGTGAAAAAATATATTTTTTGGGAGGGTCAAGACCCCCCTCCCCGTGTCCGTGCTTGATTACGACGTCCGTGATTTTTGACTGAGAGTAACACTGTATTTATATGGTGTTGAAATAAAACTGTAGTAAAATCTCTGTTATCCGAAAGAAAGAGGGCTGACGTGATTTCGGATTATCGGAAAATTCGATTTGCTGTGCAAAGAAACACAATTTATTTTATATAAATCGAACACTACGCAGATTAAATCAAACAACAATGTCAATCAATCAACGTTTATTGGCGTAGTGATACCAACGCCGATGGTATGGCGTGATTAGATGGTGAAACGTTCGAAAGAAAATAAATATTTCTGCCTTCGGTGGGACCTGAACCCACGACCTTCCACTTGCCGGGCGGAGGCTCTACCCACTGAGCTACGAAGGACAATGTATAATTTCTTTACGAACGTATATATATTGTTGCCAGTTATTTATATTTAAATACATATGCTGCAACGGGCATTTCGATCAATTTAATACCAGTCTCTTTGCAATTTGGTTTAAATAGTAGTCCATGTACTATACCATTCTGCGAAATAACTAGCAACAATATATATACGTTCGTAAAGAGATTATATATTGTCCTTCGTAGCTCAGTGGGTAGAGCCTCCGCCCAGCAAGTGGAAGGTCGTGGGTTCAGGTCCTACCGAAGGCAGAAATATTTATTTTCTTTCGAACGTTTCACCATCTAATCACGCCATACCATCGGCGTCGGTATCACTACGCCAATAAACGTTGATTGATTAACATTGTTGTTTGATTTAGAAACACAATATTAGTATTGAATGCTCCGCTGTTTCTATAACAGCCCAGTATTAATAGTGAAAAAGTCACAAAAATGGGTTTCTTTCTTTCTTTCATTCAGTAGAACCTGCCTAACCTGAAGTGATCGCTTTTTGGACTGTAAATTGTAATGGTCACCATAGAGAGGTGGTCACTATATACGACAGACCTTAGCACAGGCTTGACTAAGTCCCTATCAGTTCTCTCTTATCAAAAGTGGTCACTTTATTCAGGTGGTCAATTTATCGAGTTGGTCACATTACCAGGTTCCACTTTAGTTGCTGTTTTGGAAGTTATATTTATAAAAAAAATAGTCCGATATCCTTGTGTATATATCTGACATATATAAAGTACAGTTGAACCGTTAACGAAGTTGCAAGATTTTTTCCATAAGTTCCGTTAATTTGAAAATACAGTCCCCCCCGACTTACGTAATACGTGACTTGCGTAGAATAGTTACGTAATAAATTTCGAAAATTACAATTACTAACGCCTAAGTACTACCAGTCACAGCAGATGTGATGAATAGCAACAAGCGGTGAGTTTTGGGCAATTGACCGAAAGCCCTGATGTTCAAACCGAAACCTACCAATTGGAAATAAGGTCTCTGTAAACGATCCTTCCTTTTCCTGACCTGTACTTCTTATATTAAAACAATATTTGTGATTATTGAGTCTAGTATGTAATATTACGCCGTTTGCAGTAGTTGTCCATGCCTCGCACGGTTTGTTGTTTATTACTGTTATTACTTGTTTATCACCGTTTGTTTTCGTTGTGTATTTACATACCCGTAAAATGGATTCGAAACTTAAAATCGAATACGCTTTCAATAAACCTAAAAAACAAAGATCTGCAATAATATTACTTTTGAAGAAAAGTTGCAAATAATTCGTATGTATGGGGAAAAATTATGTGAACAACAGCTCGAGATATAAATCTACCTATCTCGATAGTGAAGTAAATATATATATATACTAATGATAAATATTCCAGTGTCTTAGGAAGTTACAATTAAGCAATTTACAAATTCGACTTACGTAAAATTCAAGTTACACAAAGGTGTATGGAACGCATTACTTACGTAACTCGTTGGATTACTGTATGCCGATATTCGTAAATATACGGCATTTGTAGTTCAGTGTCGAACAAAGATTTGCCAACTAAACTTTCATTCAATAGAATTTCGACTGTATAGACGTATCTTTGTATATATCTAATATCTATCATTCGTACCGACTTTTATAAGGTCGTAGTATATTAGAAAGCAAATATGAACATTTTTGCCAAAGATATTAAATATCTACTTAAAAAATGTAAACAAACTGAAGTTCGGATAATCGGCGTCCTGTATAGCATTATTTTGACGTGTTGCAGTGTACAGTATGTTTACAAGATGATGATGAATTTTGACCATATGATTGATTGTTTGGCTTTTTTATGGCGCAAGAGCATCTGGGCTATACTGCGCCAAAGCAAGATGATGATGAATTTATGAAGTGTAGGACTATAATCCCAGTGAGGCTTGGACAATGATCTAAGGTCAGTGAAGATGACAGCTTGGGATTTGAAGACAAGCGCAGTTTGAGCCGAAAGATACCGAGTTTCGCGTCGGTAACTTAGTCAATTAATTTTTAAAATTTTTGTGATCAATTGCTTAAATAAAATAGTATATTATAAAGAAATTCCCATGAAGGTGACGTAGTCGTTACGTCTGCGAACGATTTGACATCGAGGAACGGATCCACACTTATCGCTCTGGCTCAGTGGTTCCCCACTCAATCGAAGTCGCGGGCCACTTTTCCACTTCAATTGCGCCCGCGGACCACTTTTCCACTTCATTTGCTCCCGCTGACCACTTTGAAAACTTGTTAGGACTTGGCTACAAGACCTTAATAAAAAAGGGAGCCGGGTCCTTCTTGGGGGGGAAATGTGTTTGTGCAATCGTTCTTTGGTAAAAAAAAAATAAACAAACAGAAAAAGAAATAATAAAATCCAATGATAATACAGTCAAACCTCGTTAAGACGGACACGCTTAAGACGAATTACTTTTAATACGAACCGTTTTCTGAAGTTCCGCCAGATTGTAAAATACTACAAATGTACTATCAATTTCAATTTTATATTTAATTTTAATATTTAATAATTTTTATGAGTTTTTATTTTTTAAATAAGTGACCCGTCTTACTGACCACTTGAGACTCCTTCGCGGACCACCAGTTCGGAACCACTGCTCTGGCTGATTGATCGTCTCTATGTGTGCAACGCCCAAATGCTGGTAGCCCTAACCAGCGGGCAGTTCCCACGGTGTGAGTCAGCTGACCACGTGGCATGACGTCACGCATTCCTGTGAAATAAAAGAGCAGCGACCTTCCCATCAACCGACGTTGACAGGTCAGTTAATTGCATGGCAAACGTAGTGGAAACGAAACTGATCATTACCCCCATTCTCAGAGACATTTCCATTCATTGACGTCGTTTTCACCAGTGCCTTGGTATTTGCATGAATTGGCATCGACTTCAAGGTAATGACCAGTGCCGTGTCAAGATTTGATTTCTTTTTCAAGGAAGGCGGGCAGGAAGTACGTTTTGTGTATGAAATAGTTTTGGATCTTTGACGTACATTAAGTTATCCATCTTTTCTTGGGGGATGGAGGTGAAGATTAAGTACCTCTTTTGGTACCCCTTACATGCACCACTGGTGACCACACTTTTGTTTATTTCAGTGTTCACTGGTGCACAGAATGATCGATCGTGGGCTTGAATGGATTGCAGACCATTTATTTAAATTGTTACGCTCAAGCGCACTCCGCGCAGTATATGGCCCAGATGCTCTTGCGCCATAAAAAAATCCAAACAAGCATCCATCAAGCACACTCCAGTCGAAATGGCTATGTATAATGATACTGACTTCAGGTCGATCACTTTCCGTCCTTGTTGTCCAAAACAAACACAAATGTTTTGCAGTCGTTATTGACTATTGTTGATGCAGCTGCTAAAGGTTTTGACGACGGCATGTGTTTTCTAAACAATGCCATTATACATACATTCTTACGCACAGGAATATCGCCCCTTGTTTGGGGCTGCATGACCTTTACTGTCTTCGCGTCATGAACGTCTAACAGCCAAAGATATTGCTTCAAAAGCTGGATTATTTTTTGGGTCCCTTTTAACACCAACTTTTAAATTTCCATTTTTTTGCAATAAGGAAATACGTCGCATAATAAACACAAATTTTGCTAATTTGGGGCCCTTGTTTGGGACCTTTCCTAGGTCCTTCCCCTTAAGACCCTAACTGTAAGTACAGCGCGTATCTTCCCGGTATAGTTCTCTCAGTTTCAAAATATCGAACATGTTTAGTACAGGGCCCGTTCGATCATTTGCTTGAGTGACCTAAATTGATTCGTCAGAAAGTATCACTAAATGATGATTTTCTAGCTTCCGTTTCGGGGGAGGCATGAAAAGCGCGAGTTAGAGGGATAAGTAAAAAAGGATATTCAGGAAGTTTCCAAGGATATATATATATATATATCTCCCTTGGAAACGAAATTAAATAGTAGAGTAATATTTTAAGGAAAGCCCACGGTGGCCCTAGTGGTAATGCATTCGTTTAATGTGCCTTTAATCAAGGTTCAATTTCAATGGTACCATGGGCCGCGTGTTATTTTTTTATGCCCGTCGTAGACCGGGGTTTGATTCCCTTGGCAAAGGAGGTTCGGATTCCTCGGAAAATTGTATGTCCCGGCGTAACACGACCCTAGTTGTCCTTGCACCTTGAAACATAAACAAACTGAAACAAGAAGCGTTAAAAAAAGCGACCACAGTCGATGTTTAAATGTAGCGGGTTTCAATTAATACTGAATCTGTTATTGCTTTGCTTCTGCGGTCTGTCATCAATAGAAAGGTCCGTCAGTGAGTACTGCCTCAGGTGCTGATGTTCGAACGTGTTTACTCGTCAACGTTTAGAGAGCGAGTAAGAGTCGACTCGCTAACTGTTTGCGAATCGGAATTTGACGAGTTGTAGTTTACTTTCAAATTTGAACTCTCCAACTTCTGATTCTCCAATTTCCAATTCTCCATTCTTCGATTCACAAGTCTCCAATTCGCAACTTTACAGACCTCAAGCCTCCAATTCCCCAAGTCTCCGATTCCCATTTTCGATGTTATTAATTGCTGTCGTTATTGTATTTACGAAAAACCTTTATCCTACTTTTTTATTGTCCACAGACAAACAAACCAAAAACAATAGCGGGTTCAACATTTATTGAAACCCAATAATAAATTTCGAAAATTATCCGATTAATTAATTTGAATTTGATTAATTTTGGTTTTGAATTTGATTAATTTGAATTAATTAATTAGAATTTTTTTCGATTAATTAATAAATTTTGAAAATTATCCGATTTGATAATATTTTACATAGCTGGTCCATTATTGTCGGCTAGTAATTTTACAATTTTAATTAACTTGAATGCATTTTCATTAGATTTAAATATTGCCTTAGACCAGTGGTTCCCAACTTCAATTAAGTTGGGACCAGTGGTTCCCAACTTAATTGAAGGCCGCGGACCGCTTTGAATAATTCTTAGGAGCTGGCTGCAAGACCTTAATAAAAAGGGAACCGGATCTTTTTTTGGGGGGGTAATGTGTTTGTACAATCGTTCTTTGGTTTAAAAAAAAAAAAAAAAAAATTAATGATAATGTAGTCAAAGCTCATTAAGACGAACACGCTTAAGACGAATTACTTTTAATACTAACCGTTTTCTCAAGTTCTGCCCGATTGTAGAATACTACAAATGTACTATCAATTTCATTTTTATATTTAATTTTAACGTATAGTATTTTTTATAAGTTTTTAATTATTATTTTTTAATAATAACCCGCCTTGCCGACCACCAGTTGGGAACCACTACTTTAGACCAAATGCTTTCTGAGAATGAAATACTTAGTATGCGAAGGTAGTGTATTTCGAGATGGCGTTAGGAATAGGACGAACTTTTTTCTAACGGAACTGGTTCGTTAGATTCAAGTTTCTACAAGTTTTTTTTAAAAAAAAAAAATTCTTGAATTTTTTCTTTACACGTGTATATGTATCTCCAATGACAGATACTCTCTACAAAGCGAGGCGGAAAACGATTGCAAACCTGTGTTAACCCAATGGGAAAAAAAAATTGCTTCGTTGAAAGAGGCTTAAAAATGGTGATAAGATTTTTTTTTCCACGGTAGAAGTTTTTTGCTGATGAGTTTCACAATACCGTTTCGAGAAAACGTTTTGTAGGATCTTAATTTTTTTTTCTGGATTTATTCGAAGACATTGTCCCGTATATGCAAAGTGTGGCGCAGTGGTCTATCCACTGGCGTACGGGTAGAAATTTATATATATTATTACCCGTTTCAGGGTTAACACAACTGCCATAATGGTCAACACACAAAGCCACCGTGGCGAGTTTTTCGTGGGAGATTTTTTATTATGGCTAATAAATTCGACACTCACGTTTAAGCTTACACTACAGCTTTTTTGGAAGAACAGAAGCTGAGAAGGGTAATGATACCTTGAATTTTTATATACGGAGAAAGAGGGTGTTATTCCTGTTCTCATTAGTCTAGCGGTTAAGGCACCCCTAGCTCAACGGAGGGACCCTAGTTCGAATCCAGGATGAGGTCTCTTTTCCTCCTCTGCCAAAAAATCTTTAGTATGAGTTTAAGCTAGATTGTTCGGGCCATCGAGTGTTATACGGCAAATTTTCAATGATCTGATAGTGTTATATGCTCTATGCATGGTTCATCAAAGTAGATATTGACGAGCATATTGCATTTTCTTGTACCGTCGTTGACGTTTACGAATGCTTCTCTTCGATTGAAAAAAAATCAGCGGCAAGTTGTAACTTCCTTTTGTGAATTTTTTAATTTGAATTTTCTCGCAATTCTTTTCTTGCGGAGAATGCTAAATTAATTCGTTTCTTTTGAGATGGATAAAAAACACATATTGTAAAGAAACGCATCCTCCAAAAATTTCCTTCTTTATCCATTCGTCCATTTTTTATTTATTTATTTGTCCAGATGTTTCCGTTTAAGACATGTTTTAACTGTAACCGATTAACCTTGTGCAGAGAACTGGGTTTTCCCCAACTTTTTGTGTAGCCGTTGTTGCTATTGGAATTGCGTTTTGTGATTGGAGCAATTTTCTAGTTGGCTTGGTCAATATTCGAATGACCCGGGACCTCTATATACGAGGGTTATTTTTTAAGTAAGGTCCCTTTTTGAATACCGTTTGAAATTCCGCTTGCGCGTGAGAATGAATGCTCATGCAGGCTCCTGGCATTCGTTGAGCAGAATCCGACGACTTTTCCCATCCACGGCGTCAGTCCCTACGCTTCGTTAAAATGTTTAAGAAAACAGAGGGGCCCCTCCGCCAATTGTGAAATACGGTCTGTCATCCGATTCCTAACAACAAGAAACATAAAATCCGCGGATATCCATCGCCAGATATGCGAAGTTTACGATGACAACGCAATGAGTGACCCTAAAGTGCTCAAATGGGTAAGATGGTTCAAGAAAGGTCCGGAAAATGTCCATGACAAATCGCGCTTTGGTCGGCCACCTGTAAGTACTGACGATTTGATGCAGGCAGTTGATACCCAAATTCACACAAACAGGAGATTCACAATTTCTAAGATGTCATCGGAATTCCCACGAATTTCAAGGTTAGTTTGATTAAAATTGTGTCAGAACTTAGAGTACAAGAAGTCGTGCTGTCGATGGGTTCCCTAAATTGGTGAGTGAAGAACAGAAAAAGAAAAGGTTGGCAAGTACTCTAACATTTTTGACCCTCTACAACGATGAAGGTGATGATTCGATCATCCGTCATACAGTCCAGACCTTGCGCCTATCGACTACCACCTCTTCCACCATCAGAAGACCTTCCTGGGCGGCAAGCGTTTAGACACTGACGAAGAAGTGAAAACGACCGTGAGCAACTGGCTGTCATCACAGGCGGCAGAGTTTTATGACGACGTTATCCAAAAACTGGTGGCAGATCGTTAAGATAAACGTTTCAATCGGCAGGGAAATTATGTATAAAAATAAAGAATTGTATGTAAATTCAGAACATGAATGCTTTTTTGAGAAAATTATACTTACTTCGTTTTTATTGCAAAACGGATCTTTCTTAAAAAATAGCCCTGGTAGACGCCTGAGAGGCCGACATGCCGAGTTTAGACTGTATCGATCAGAGCTTTTTTTTTCAACGTTTCAGGCGACTGGAGTAAGATTAAAACCTCATTCGATGGGCATCAACCTGAGCGGACTACCAACGATGCTTAGAGATATTGCAAGATTTTAATGTGATGGGTGGCCGCCGAAAAACAGCACTGTAATCCCAGACAGGTTTTAAAGTCAAGAGATCTTGACTGCCAATGGGCGAAGGGGAGATTGTCGATCCGTGCTGGCATATAGGGTCGCACTGGTGTCATCATTTAACATCAACCAAAAATCATCCACAATCAATCCACCCCGGAGAGCAGATGAAATAAATGGATGGCACGGAAGAACACCCCGAGCCGGCTCATGCTCCTGCGGGAGCCCGCCGGACACCGTTGAACTGGTGCAGAGCGCCACAAAGCGGCAGGGAGGGAGAGAGAGAGAGAGAGAGAGAGCATGAGCCGGCTCTGCAACCAGAGCGCACGGAACGCCATCCATCTCATCCTAACGTTCAGCCGGTGTCCCACCCGCGGGTAAACGAAAGCTTCTCTGAGGCTATCGACGTCGTGCACGGGCAGAGACTGTGGCCAAATAGCTCGGAACGGAACAAAGAACGCCTACATTAACCCTGAGACGAAGACCGGTCCGCGAGGAAAAGAGGAGCTTGGTCCCAGAGTAGGGGGTACTAACGTCAATCCACCGCAATCCAGCGGCCTGGCCAATGTCTCCATATACTCCCGACAAAGTCAAGCCCCATCACAAGCGACATAGTCATATGAGCAGCAACCGAGGCTCGCCACACTGCAGCATTAAGACGTTCGCACGCCACTAGAGCTGAAACCGAATCGCCAACAATGCTTAAAACATCGTCTTGATGCCAGCCAACCAATTAAACACAGAACCAATTCAGTAATAAGGGCCTGCTTTTTCACTAGCGTGTAGAGACGTCTGAGATATCTGTAGGCTTTCATCTTACCTATATGCACTTGGAGATATCTCTATCTTACAGTGGATAGTTACTGGCTGTTACGATGTACTCATTCACAGCCGCACACGGGTTTACATAATAATAGCTGATTCCCAACCTTTTAACAGTTTATGATATGCATGTGTGTGTGTGATTTGAGCCTTCGCACTGCAGTGATCAGTTTTGTGGGCGGGCGTTCTATTTTAGCATTCTTGGGAGTCGAACCTGGGATAATGGCATGTTAAGCGAGTACGTTAGCATCACACCACCGCAGCACCTATAATTCACAATCTATATATTATATTACATTTCTTATATTACATATTATGTTAAGTTACATATTGTGAACAGTGTTTTGAGTTGTATACATTAGATTCTTTGACTTTCTATTCATAAAAATATTTTTTTTTGATTATTATATTGGCAGGTTAGACATAGAAGAGAGCAGAAAGCATAGCTTCTGCGTGTGTGTTGCCAGACCTTTCTTGAAATGTGAAGATACAAAAATATAAAGTAAGTCGCTTTATTACAGAAACAGGTTTAATTTATGGAGATTCAATGGCCGTGTATTTAAACATTTTTTCAAAATGAACAATCGCATTGATAGATAACACACCTTAATGTAAAAAGTAAACAAAAAGATGTCACCCATGTAGCCATAGCTTACGTAATCCTCTATGGGACCATGTGTTTCAGCATACATAATTTCCAAAATTTTTTATGCACAACACTGCACACAAATGTTACTCCATTTTCGAGCGTTGTGTGCTTCAGTACGCATTTAAGTTTCATAATTTCAGCAATAGACATTACATGCTGGACTTTTATTTGTAGCGCCATTTTCTTCGAGACGAAGGAAAAATTTGCCTAATAATGACGTTTAGTTCTGGCCCATAGGGGATTAAGATTTAATCGGACTCTAAATTAAAGATATACATACAGTAAAACCTGCCTAAAGCGACCACGCTTTAGACTGGCTTGTAATGGTCACCATAGGCAGGTGGATTGCTATACATGACAGATTTTAGTATAAGCATAACAACTACTCAACAGTAGCCCTACCAGTTCTGTCTTATAAAAAGTGGTCACTTTATACAGGTGGTCACTTTGCCAGGTTCCACTATATATAGAAATTTCCCTTTTCAAAGAGGTTTACATTCGTAACTACGAAAAGAAGTTGTGGTACATTGTTCTAGAGTTCAATAGATGAACTCACGGAAGTCTTTGGACCCTGTTGGAGATGCTGATGAACGTACAAGTTGGCATTCACGTTCTTCACGCTGGTCATTTTAAATTAGAAATTCCGAGCTAGTAACAGGCCTTGATGGAAATTAATTGGGGACGGTTGTCGTTGAAGAACGCAGGATATCCGGCCTTACCAAGGTATGACGTCATCTTCGAAACGGCGGCAATTGAAGGGGAAATAACAAGAATATAATATGAATAGGGGCGACGCCATCTTTTCGCCGTAGGCGACATTTATCATTATCATTGTATAAAAAAAAAACCGCATACTCCGTCCACCGTTTGAAAATTGGGGTTTTCCGGTGGGACGCCATACGCGCTGCTGATTAAAATAATTAAATAATTAGCAATTTGTCCCTTGACGGTCGTTTATATGCTTCAAGGATAACCACCGAAAGCTAGTCGTTGTTTTGTACGCTGAAGATGCGCTTCGCAAACAACGTCTTTGTTAGGGATTCTTGAAACTGGCATTTGCTCCCTATGTAGTTTCGTCATGTCTTCTAGCCAGTACAGTAGTGGTTCCCAGCCTTTTTCAAACCCCGACCCGCTTTTATAGTAACTAAAAGATCCGCACCCCCCCCCACAATTATTTATGACCCCCAAAACACATTAAATACAAAAAAATTATATTATATATTATTACATTGTGTATATTATATTAATTATATATATATTGCATTATGTACAATGGTCCCATTTTTATTACATTATGTACAGTGGAGTCCATTTTCAAATTGCCCCCCTTAACATTCAAATTGCCCCCACGTTGGGAAACACTGCATTAGAGGGATTTGAAAGTTGTCACTATCTACAGAACACACGTCTCTGAAAAATTAGCAGCTGGGAGTGTTTAGAGAGAGAGAGAAGGAACAAGTAACAATAGCTAGTGCCGCATTCATAAATGGGCACATTGGGCACTTGCCCGGGGCGCAGCGGAACGACAGAATTTTGTTTCTTTTAATACGGCGGAAGGGCATGGGGGTAACTATAGCTTCGAAGTCGTGGGGGGCTAAACCCTATACCTCAATGCTTAGAAGACATTTTCTAGGGGCCCTGCGGTGGCGCAGTGTGGTAACGCGTTCTCCTATTGCGCGGCTAATCCGGGTTCGACTCCCAGCAGTGCAAAAAGAACGCTTACTCAGAGATCTCATAAAAGATCGCACTGCTCACTGTAGTCCGGGGTTTGGTTCCCCAGGCCTTAAGAGGTTCGGATTCCTCGGAAAACTGTAGGTCCCGGCGCAGCATGACCACTGTAGTCTTTGAGCCGTAAAACCAAAAAACAAACATTTTCTAGGGGTTAGCTACCAGTTACGCCGATGGAGGTGGAGGGGGGCAAAATCGTTGTGCCCAAGGCGCTTCGGACCCTAAATCCGGCCCTGGCAATGGCACAAAACACTACAACGAAATTCAAAGATACGGTGAAACCTCTCATTAGCAGACATTCGCCGGATAGAAAAATTTGTCCATAAATGAGGGGATCATTCTGAAGTAGCCGAAATATTACATTTCAATGATTTAAATACTTTTTTCGAAACGTGTGTTTTTGAGCACATAAGACAAGTTTAAGATAACGAACGTAAGCATTTGTTGAATGCAACAAGTAAATTTATAGCAAAACGTTCAATATTAAAATTTATTTACGTTTTGGGTCTTTTGAGCTGCATTAAAAGATTTCTTAAGCACTAATTTGGCCGTAACGTAAAGTCGCCGGATGTTTTAATTGTGTTAGTTGGTTAGGGAGGGTCGAATTTTTTTTGTCTTAAATATATGCTCATTCTAAGATTATAATTATGATAAAAAAAGATAAAGGGACAAACATAATAAAAATGAAAGACCTGTTCAGCAAAATTTGGATTAATTCAAAAGGCCGCAGGTTCCCCATCCCTAAGCTAGATATTTAGCCGTAATTTGCCGAATCAGGCTCCTTTTTTGCTGAACTTGGCAACATGTTCACATCCGGTAGCACTTCACTATAAAAGCCAGCTGCCGAAAAAAATGGTATACCATCATTTTGTGTCAAATTGGAAACCATACATTCTGGCGTTTTGGTTCCTGCAAAAAAGCATGTTGCACCTCGGAGCAAGGGCGCAGCAATGCCAAAATTATGAGGAAAGGGGGGCTTAATTTGCTTTAAAATAGATCATATAATTCGGAGTTAGAGAGAGGTTAAAGGAGCCTTGATATTCAGTTGGAGGAGCTTGTCTCCTAAGCTCTCTCCCACTTCCAATGCCACTGACTCGCGGGAGTTTTAAGAGTTCACACATAAAAAAATAAGTTGAATGTCCTCTACGTATTTTTAATTTGATGTCAAGCTTTATCGTATTTAACCATTCGCAGATCATGCGACGCATCTTATGAATTCTAGACAATTGTAATGTATGAAGGATCCCCAGGTTTTTAGAGGTTCCGCAGACGTCGTTGGCAGCTTCTTCTCTGAAGATTGCAATCAGCACATGCCGTTTCTCACCATGGGCCAATGGCTTCATTCCGATTGCCATCACCAATGTGGATGAGACAATTGCACACGGTGGAGGCTGGAGCTCCCTCTATCTTATCCCTAATGGAAAACAATAAGACAGCATCACGCATCTTATGGAGCTAATAAAGTTTAAACGGCCAATGGACGTCCCACGCGATTTGTCACAAGGAAGAAACTGATGAGGTCGTGTGGACTGACCTATGTCAATAGACATTACCAGGAGTGAATAGACATTTAAGAGTCAGTGTTTTGTTGTTTTGAAAGCTCTGATAAATGCACTTGTCCTCCAGTGATGGTAGGTTATGTACTACTGGATGTGTACTTCCTTCTTTGGAATAGGCATTCAGAGGATGGATACTTATTGGATACTCTCACGACGTCCATGCATGGGATTATTATAGACGAGGTTTCTAGACGTGCTGTGATGTCCTTTTTTCTTATCTCTGGATTTTTCGATTCGAACCTGTGCTGAAATCTTTAAAACAATTGTTTGTTCTTCCAAGTAGAATGTTTCTCGAAACACACAAGAACATTTTATTTCAGCATTCAATGGATTTTGATTTATGTAAATAATACTTGTGGCTTTCAGCGGATTTTGATAGAATTGAAAAAATAGCATTTGGGGGAGGGGGCGGGCGGTATACCTAGTGGCGGCACATAGGTCAAAATTCATGAGAACGCAAATCAATAATAATTCTTATACTTTTTTTATTATTCAAGTATTGGGCATAACTTTTTAGTGAGGGGAAGCTCCCTATTCCACCCCTTTGGGACCCCAATGGGACATTCCCTTTTTTAACACGTGACTGAAAGTTACATAAAACCGCAAACTAAAATATAATCCCGGATTAGCAATGTCGGCTTCAATCCTTGTGTCCTCATCTTGTTCGGCGCAAAATGTCCTTTGTTATCCTTGCTCCGTAAGAATTCGATTGTCCATTAATCCTCGTGTTTCAGTCATTCTAAGTACGCAGTCACACACACACATACACCTGTATTATTCAATATGTTAATTGTATATTAATTATATAACTTATTCTATCAAACATCTAAATTCCAAAACGTATATGAAAGCATGCTTGCCAAGCCGGGGTCAACAGGGGCTGTGGCCCCAGTGGCCCCCATCGAGCTATTTATATACATAGAACAATCTCCTGGTACCCTGTGCCCCGTATGCCCTTTGCCCTACCCCAGTTCCCCTTTCATCCTGGCTACATCTCTGGTTCTTGCATAATTGAAGGGGTGGGGTCTCTAATGTATAATGTCAAACGAGAGCAGGTGCTCCAATTTTAAGAAAATGTGTGTGGGGCATATAAAAAATATGGGGCTTATATAAAATGTGGCGCATAAAAAATGGAGGGGGAGGGGATGAAGAACCTGTGTGTACAATCAAGTGAGTAAACCATGGACATGAAAAACATAATATATAAAATAGAGTGAAATCTCGGTAATGCGGTTTTGCTTAAGACGGACCTCTCGTTAATGCGGACAAATTCGTTTCCCCCGTCGTAGGCATTCAGTGTTAATTCTCTTAATCCCCAGAGCTCATCGGATAATGCGTATAAAAGTCTTTGGTGCGATAGAAAAAAAAATGCATTTTTTATGGCAAATTAAGATATCGAGGGCAGCATGATTTTTTTTACCTTCAGGTGTGGTTACCTGTTTCTCAAAAGTAACCTCCCAAATTCTTTTGGATTTTTGTACGACATTAAGCAAAAAATAAATGAGCTTCCACGGTATGTAAGCACAGTTTTTTTTTTGTTTCATAGTAAATTCTTCCGGCGTGTTTGTTCATAATACATTACTTTGTTTTAATAATTTATTCACTTTGTATACTTCATTACTATAGAAATCATTGCTGGAATAGCCTGAAGTTTTAGTTTCGAAATTTGCTCTCCCATTAATACGAACTTCCGTTTGTAC
>QLNU02013783.1:2642-45382 GCA_006491805.2 Dysdera silvatica
GCCCATATCATGTGGTTAGTAAGGAATTTAATAATGGTGAAAATACAGTCTGGATTCCACTCCTCCATTTCTACGACGAACAGCTTGTTTCCGTCACTGCCATGTACATTGAGTTTTTTCATCTGAGAAAATGACCGACTTCCATTGATCGATGGTCCATTTGTCACGTTCTTTACATCAATTTAAACGGTCCTTTCGCATCTTAGGTGTAAGGAGTTTCTTTTTTTTTGTAAATGGGCTAAAAACACGTTTTTGTACAGGTGTCTTCCTTTAGGACTTACTGTATTAGCCATGACACCTGTGACCTCTTTCTATTCTCATTTTAGCTCAGGTATGGGCATCGTGTAATTTTTCAGGCACAAGCGCTTCGGAACATGAAACTTATTTGGTGTAGGTAATCGTTTCTGCATGCTACATATTTTCCTGTCAATTGATCCTATATTCTAGAGTTTACAAAGCAATCTACTATTTTGGACTGATTATGGATCGACTGTGGACTGACTTTTTTGCTTCAAAATAAGAAAATTTCAAAGGTGAATCACTTTCATTGAACAGCACTGCATTTCCTTTCTTGATACGATAAAAATTTCTTTATAGTCATGACAGGTTTACAAAATCATATTAATTTCATTAGATGTGATTAACAAAATATTGTGTAATTATGCACACAATGTTTTATAATATATTTTGAAATTGTTATTCCATGCCTTACCATAAGTTAACCATCACAGATTTTATGGCATTCGACTCTTTCGCAATTATTCTGCTGAATTTGCGAAGTAAAATAAATCAACTCAAACTTCATTCACACGGATACAATTATTTAGATGAGGTGGTAATGATTCACAATTTATTAGTTAATTCGTTTAGGCAACAAAGGGCGAAAACTTCAGGGTCTGACAAAGTCTCCACTGCTCCTTCTAAATGATATCTTTCTTTGTAATATGTAGTTTGTAAACTCCAGTTTAAGCCTAAAACAAGACTCTATGCATACTTTCCTTATGTCAGTAAAGTTTGGCATTTTCCATTTTTTCCGAGATTGATGGTCAATAGCTTGGCAAAAACTTGAATAAAATGAATTAATTAAAAATTAATTTTAAATATTAACGAAATTGGCAAGGACTTTGCAACCACAAAGAACTATGATTAATGTATTATTATTCACATCATAGGTTCACTTACTGCTATTAATCTTTCAAGAAGGTTATTGATTGCGACAGTTTAGGCAGTTGTGTTCGCTCAAACTTTAGCTCTCAAGTTTTTCTATTTTTGCCCTCACAGGAGTGGGTGACACCAAGTAAGAAAATTTTTGTAGATAACACGATAATTAAAATTGAATAGTTAAAAAAAATTGAGGCAATAAACTGCAGGATTTTCTTGAAATCAATAGGCACTAATTGCCTTTTAATAAGGCATTAATATAGTGGAATATTTTACATTCCTTATGGTTTTATATTAACTTAAATTTTAATGACTATTATCACAATCGCCACAAAATTTTAAATTACCTTACCAAGCATAATAATGGAATTTACATCATACCCCTATCCCTTCTTAAGGTATTTGCTTTTGAGTTATTATTCGGATCTTTCATTTTCTTACCACACACACGCGCGCTGGTATGCCACGTAACTAAAAACAATAGGCAGATATAGAATTATAGGCAATTATCCATCCTTCTTAGAAGAAATTTTTCCATCTGTAAGTCCATTTCTTTTCGTAAGAATATTTTGCGAAACGCCTTTGGGTTTTTGTATCCGTTGAAAATAATATCACGAAAAAAGGGCAGTTTTAACACCTGTTTGTGTTCCTTTTCTGATTTCATTAGCCTTATTCTTCTTATTCTTTTGTAAATAATAAAGACAAAATGCTAACGATAATTACGTATAAAATAATATATAATCCTCTACAATATAATATGGTATATGATAACATTGTATTATAAATAAACGTAAATGCAGCTTAGTAGCTTAAAATTTATAAAATAAATGAACTCTAAAGAAAGGTTATTCAAATTTTAAAGACCAACACTATTTTTAAAGGTGGCAATTGAAAAAAGAGACTTGTTTCCTATGTTGAGTGCGAAATTGATGCTCATGCAAATTTCTGAATAATGAGTCCAGTGGTGATGTAGAAGTATTAAAGTAGACAAAATCAAAAGTTCACAGTTGCGTACAAGCTAATGAGAGAAAATTGGCTTCGGACAAATTCAGGAAGTTGTTCCAAACGTTTAATCATTTTAATATAATGCTATGTATGATGAAATGATCAGAAGAATACATATATATATATCACTTTCTCCAGAGTCAGTTAATTTGGAAAGTTGAAGAAGAATAGATTGTGAGAAGATTAGACAAAGATTTCTATATCGCTCATAATATCATATCACGTATATGCGTGTGTGGTCTTTAAAATGAGAGGAACAATTATCTGAAGGTGCGTGGATTTTCGTCTATAAACCCGTATATCTTTCTAAGGTAAATTTAATATAAAATATGATTATTGTTTGCAGCTGTAGACTATAAAGCATTTTTTTCTCAAAATCTGATATCTCTTGTATACAATTTGAATACGCCGTTGATTGCCCTTGTTCACTTCTACTTTGAAAATTGGTTGGTTCCATCTAATATTAAATAGCGTGCAAAATAAAAATACTTCATGCGGAGAATTAATGACGGAAATGAGTTAACGAGTCTCGTTATATACCCTTCCCTTTCCACGATGTCGCACCGTTCTAAATCGCTCATTAGTTTGGAATCATTTCGTTATCACTTCACCAAGTACTACACGACAAGGAAATTACAACTTTTTCCTTTTTTTTACCAATTTTCCTCTCATTTTTACCGCACGTGCTCCCGTTGACAAATAATAGATGGGTAGCTTGGTGTCATTTACCATACTTCTTTCGTCTTAATAACCCAAACCGACGCGTGACTTCCCAGGAAATTACATCGTATTTTCATCGTAAGTGATTTCCTGCAGAGGGGATATCGATTACTAGGCCATGGACTCCATGTAGATATCATATGGCTCATTTTAGATATCACTAAATTCGAAGAAACGATTTGCAGAAATGAGAGGACCATTTTAGATAAAAAAAATCTGCTGTACTATGGGCCCCATGTTCTTATAGTGTCATCTTCCTTTTTATTAATTTGTCTATAGTGAAATTATTTTAAAATTGTTTTGACAACGGCGAAAATATTCGTTTTCCCTTAAAAAATTTAAGCTTCCTCTAAAATTGCGAAATTTTTTTAACTATTTTTATTTTTTATTTTTTAACTAAAACAATGGAATAAAAGTAGAGAATGTACGAAACATGTCCGATCATAAAAAATTGACGTAAATGAATTTGTGGTCCTCAAATACTCCTTTGTTTCATCCAAACTGTAAGAATTTTCATCCAGTAGTTATTTAAATTTTTAGTCACTATAATTCAACATTACTATAAATAAGTAATTTTATTAAATTTATTTCTGGAAAGGTAGAAACTGCTCTAAATTTCCAAGTACAACAAAACAGGGTTTGCATTTAATTTAGAGTATATTTTTAATATATATATATATATATATAAAGACAAGTTCATTAGGAAATAAGTAAGTAAGAGGGTGGATTTAATGAAACTGAAAGCAAATACCGAGGCATTCAAGTTGGAATTAAAAAATCGCTTTTCTGCACTGGAAGGACTTATTGATGAAAGTGATATCTCAGAAGCAAATGAAAACATTGTTAAGACAATAGTTGAAACTGCTGGGGAAATTGGTGGTGTAACCTGTAAAAAGCACAATAGCAAATTATCTGAGAAGACGAAACAGCTCATGAAAAGGCGAAGAGATATGAAGGTGGACAATCGAAATACCAGTTCCAGGATTGAGTACATAGAACTTTGTAAAACTCTGCGCAAAAGCATGAAAGAAGACATAAGAAAATTCAACTGTGAGCTAGTAAGGAAAGCCATTGAAAATAACAAGAGCCTTAGGGTTGTTAAAGGAAGTTTATCTGTTGGGAAGAAACACATCATTGCATTAAAAGGAGAGGATGGCACCGTAACAAGAAATAGGGAAGAAATACTTAGAAGAGTTGAAGAATTCTACAAAAATCTATACGAAAGTAACAGTGAATTAAACGAAGACATTGAAATAGTCGAAGGAACAGCTCCTAAAATCTTAAAAGAAGAAGTTTCATTTGCAATAAAAAATATGAAGAAAGGAAGAGCCCCTGGTGATGATGGTATTACATTAGATATCCTAAAAGAAGCTGGAGAATATGTAGAAGACATACTTGCAAAATTCTTTACCAAATGTCTTAACAGCGGTAACATACCAAACCAATGGGATTCTGCAACAGTAATTCTTTTGCATAAAAAAGGTGATAAAGAGGATTTGAAAAATTACCGACCAATTAGCTTGTTACCTGCTATTTATAAAATCTTCACAAAAGTGCTAACACATCGCCTGCAGAAAAAATTAGATGCAGCTCAACCAAGAGAACAAGCTGGATTTCGAAGTGGATTCAGTACAGTGGACCATATTCAAGTATTAAGAGAATTAATTGAAAGAACACATGAATATGAACTTCCATTGTGTGTTGCATTTATTGACTATGAGAAGGCCTTTGACTCTATTAAAACATCAGCAGTCATCAACTCTTTAAGATCAACAGACATTGAGGATGTGTACATTGACATATTGAAACGTGTGTATAAAAATGCAAGTGCAAAATTTCGGTTACATAAAGATACCAAAACTATCAAAATTGGTAAAGGTGTGAGGCAGGGAGATACCATTTCTCCAAAACTTTTTACTTCAGCTTTACAGATGATTTTTCAGCAGATAAATTGGAATGACAAGGGAATAATAATTAATGGTGAATATTTAAATCATCTGCGGTTTGCTGATGACATTGTTATTTTTTCAACGGACCCATTGGAACTCCAAGACATGGTACAGGAGCTCTCAACTAGAAGTAAAGAAGTTGGACTCAAGATGAACCTACAAAAAACTAAAATCATGTTCAATAATTTCATAGAGGAAACAAAAATACAAGTTGACAACATTGAGCTAGAAATTGCTGATTCATATATTTACCTTGGCCAGCTGATTTCAATGGATGGCAACATTATGAAAGAACTCAACAGACGTATTAAACTTGGCTGGAGTGCATTTGGAAGAAACAGTTTTATCCTGAAGGGGAAATTGCCTTTATGTCTAAAAAGAAAAGTCTTCAACCAGTGTGTATTGCCAGTCCTCTCTTATAGATCAGAGACATGGAGTCTAACAGTTGGAGCAACTGAGAGATTTCGGCTCTGTACCAAAGAGACATGGAGGTGCATGCTTGGAATAACTAGGAGATCGAAAAGAAACACTTGGGTGGCTGCAGGAATGGTAGGGACATCATTGTTAAAGTAAAAGGGCTGAAATGGCGATGGGCTGGGCATATTGCAAGAAGAACTGATCAACGATGGACAACAGAAATTCTGAACTGGATTCCAAGAGACCACCGAAGACCTAGAAAACGTCCTCAAACTAGATGGGTGGATGAAATAAGAAAAGAGGTTGGGGTGACGTGGAAACGAATGGCCCAGGATAGACTTGTGTGGAAAGCATTTGGAGAGACCTTCATCCAGCAGTGGATAGATAATGGTTGAATATGATGATGATGATGATGATGATGATGATATATATATATATATTTTACCTTAAGGTTGTGAATGTTTTGAACAGATTGTATATCATCAACCATTTTCAACTCACTGAGGATCGAGGTCTCTGTTATCATATAATGATGAAAGGAATTGAGAGAAAGCGCTCTTAAACCCATCACGCTTTCTGTTGACAAGTTGAGCCTACAGTTCATCAATGGTTTTAAAACTCAGTAACCACAGTCGAATTTCTACGTTTATGGCGAGATTCATCCACTCACCCATCCAGTCAGTGACCGCTGTCCTGGTTGCTGACTAGATATGCATATGTATTTCCTCCTAACGCCATTTAGTAGAAAGACCATCGAACGCCATCAGAAAAATCAGTAAATAAGTTTAAATA
Source organism: Dysdera silvatica (assembly GCA_006491805.2). Lineage (NCBI taxonomy): Eukaryota > Metazoa > Arthropoda > Arachnida > Araneae > Dysderidae > Dysdera > Dysdera silvatica. The sequence continues at coordinate 8,687 of QLNU02013783.1, forward strand.
TATTTAGGTCATCATGTCAGATAAGAGTTTTTTAGAAAATGCCGGCAAGTCTTGAAAAAAATGAGCACTTGAGTAGTTTAATTATTTTATGGTGAATTATTGCAGCCATATCACATGTCAGTCGAAAAATAAAGCAAAAACACGTTATTATCGTTGACCTACTCATCTGAGGGAGATACAAATTACACTAAAATAAAAACAGTCTTGAGTAAGCTATCATCTGTTTCCATAAATAAAATGCAGTTTCACTTTAGATCAACGGCATATACTAAGAGAGCTTTCAAGATATCGCGCTGGCATATCTTATCGAAAGATTTCGAGGAAGAGAAGGAACACTTTGACTTTTAACTTTGACTTTGAAACTCTGCACTATAACTTATAGCTTATCTGTGGTAATACATATCACCACAGATAAGCTATAAGTTAACACGTTTAGGGTAACGATGTTTATTTTTTAATATACAAGTTCTCGTCTAGACTAGGGTTTATGATAACGCTGAATTGGACATATTTCATTTTACTGAATAGAGAGATAAACAAATTTTCCTTTGATGGGCTTTAAAATATATTTGGAAATATATTTACAATTTTGAGTATTTCCAATTCGAAATTTTTAGCTTTGCTCTAAGGATTAATTTGTCCTTCAACTTTTCGCCGAAAGGCGACGTCAAGAAAATTTTGGCTAGAAAAACTGACAATTCTCTGAAAAGCTCCAAATAAAACTGGAAAAAAATTAAGAAACAATTTTTATCAACGCTTTTCAGGCGTTGTACAGGTAATACACGTAGTTGCACAGGTCGTTGTACAGGTACCTGTAATAGTAACGCCGAGGTTATAGCATGGTTATGTACTTGTATGGACTACTATAAAAATAAAAAATTGGAAAGTTGGTGTAGATTTGTAATAGACTCCATGTTCCCAATGTAAGCCAAATGATGAACATATCAATGGGATAGAGAAGAAGGAATGTGTTTTTAAGATTGCGTATCACACATGATGTACTTGCAATCAAGAATCCAATCAAAATATGAAAATAATTAAATGATATTTCGCCGTTTTTGACCAGAATTTCTTGTAAACTTAAAAACAACTTTTCTGATTCGGCTACAATTTCTCTAATTTATACAATAATTTTCAGCACCCAGGGAAAGTTATTACGTAAGCAATATTTTGGCCATTTCAAACCCACCCCAGTAAGCAAAAGTTAACATTAGCTAGCACAGGAAAATAAGACCAACGGCAATCACCCCACTATAGTGCTTACTTAATACTTGAACCCTCCCCCACCTATAAATAGCTCGAACTAGAGCCTTTTTGTCTCCAAAGAGTCTATAAGAGTACACCCTTCTCAGGAATAACCAGTTGCCAAAATGACAAATAAGCCTTGTGGTGGAGTAGCGGTAACGAGTTCGTTTATCGTTCCTTTAACCCAAGCTTAATCTCAATGGTGCCTTAGACCGCGTACCCTTTCCTGCCTGCCGTAATCCGGATTTGGTTTCCTAGGACAGGGAGGTTCGGATTCCTAAGAATATTGTAGGTACAATCACAGTATTACCTTAGCTTCCCTTGCGCCATGAAGCATAATCGAGTAAAATGCGAATAAATCGAGCATGTGGTGATCTACACATGTTGTCTTGAAAGACATCATTGGAGATGACAAATGGTAGATCACGCTACCCTAAAGAATTTACTACGCCACTACCCTAACATCATCTGAACATTATTGATATAGGTCTCAGCACCGTATGACATTACCTGCTCTTGCGCCATGAAGCATATTCGAGTAAAATGCAAACAAATCGAGTATATAGCAATCTACACATGCTGTCTTGAAAGACATCACTGGAGATGACACATGGTAGATCACGCTACGCTAATGAATTTACTACGCTACTGCCCCAACATCACTCGAATATTATTATTATTATTATTATAGGTCCCAACACAGTATGATCTTAGATGCCCTTGTGCCTTTAAACATACTCGAGTAAAATGCGAATAAACTGAGCATATGGTAATCTACACATGTTGTCTTCAAAGACATCATTGGAGATGACCGACAATAAATCACGCTACCCTAATGGATTTACTATGCCGCTAACGCAACATCACCTGAATATTATTATGGAAGGTCCCAGCGCACTTAAATCTTAGCTGCCTTTGCGCCTTAAACGTAATCGAATAAAATGCTAATAAATCGGGCATATGGTGATCTACACATGTTGTCTTGATAGACATCATTGGAAATTACAAACAGTAGATCACGCTACCCTAATGAATTTACTACGCCAATACCCCCAACATCACCTAAACGTTGTTGTTTTTGTAAGACCTACTATGGCATAGTGGTGACAGTTTCGTTCACCGTTCCATTAACTCAGATCTGATTCCAAAGGTAAACAATTTTAGAAAGCATTTTTTTCTGACCACCATATTCCGGCGTTTTATTTCTTATGCAACAGAGATTCAGATCCTTTGGAATACTGCGGGCTCCAACGCAGTCTGACCTTAAATGTTCTTGCGCCGGAAAATAGAAACAAATAATTTTTTAAAAAATAAATTTCTGAAATATAAGCATCAACTTCCTTAAAATCTAGTGTTTATATTGCGCTTTAACCTGATAATGTTGAAATTTAATTTTCGTTTGTTTTAAAATTCACAACATGGATTGGTTCGGGGTATCGAAGACGATAGCTTGCGCTTATCGGGACCTCCAAGCTATCCTCCAAAATTATAAAATGGAAAAATAACCCTTCGGTCTACCCCAGTGTTACTCGAAGTGTAGTCCATGGATGGATACCAGTTCACAGGATCTTCTGGAAATATCGGAAGAAACAATATGGAAATAACGCATACAGCAATACTTACATTAATACAGCAATACATCTTGAAGAAGTGTCCATCTGCGACTGCTGAAACCTTTTGATACCATCAACCATACGTGACATTCCCCTCACAAATATTTGAATAACTTAAGCATTTTATATTGGAATATAAAACCCCAATACCGGACGCTATCAACAATTTAATGATAATAAATAGAACAAAGTTATTTGAATCGCTTGGCGCAGTATAGCCCAGATGCTCTTGCGCCATAAAAAAGCCAAACAAACAAAATTTGAATCGCAAGTGGTAATGGCCCGTAGGGGTTATAATGTTAATCAGAGTTGGCAATCTAGATTGTTTAAGTAATAGTTTAAGGTGATAGAGAACCTAAGTTTAAAGAGTTTAAGTAATAATCCGTGAGAACCTAAGTTTAAAAAAAAAACCTGCTCTATCCCAAGGATTTCAGCAGGAACCTGTGCTGAGAAATTGGGACGACAAAGAAAGAATTTTAAAAATCAACCAAAGACTTTTTTCTTTATTTTATGGTTCAAGGACAGCTAGGATCATGCTGTCTTTAGACGCAAAATGCAAGCAACAATTTTTTAGATAAAATCTCGGTCCAAACATGGTAAATAATATCATTTTTATCATAAAAACGCGCCGACATAATTGTGACTGCCGCCTGGTCGAAGTCGCTAAGTTGAATTCGATTCACAGTGAGCTTGTCTGTGCGTGTAGTTAATGTATCTTCGACTAACAGTGAACTTATCTGTGTGTAGTAAATGTAGCTTCGACTCACAGTGAACTTGGCTGTGTGTAGTAAATGTAGCTTCGACTCACAGTGCTCTTGACTGTGTGCAGTAAATGTAACTTTGACTCATAGTAATCTTGGCTGTGTGTAGTAAATATATCTTCGACTCACAGTGAGCTTGGCTGTGCGTAGTAAATGTATCTTCGACTCACAATGAGCTTGTCCGCGTTTGTAATAAATGTGTCGCAGTTTAGATGTCCCCTCGAGACTTCGGTTGCGTACCATAAATCTCAGTGAGCAGTCTTGGAACATTAAATACCGTCAACCGGGGTGACTTTGTCTCATTTTTCATCTATTTTTTTTCTTTAAAACCCTGAAACTGGGTGAAATTTCTATTTTAAAGAATATTTGATTCTCCCATATTTTTAAGTGTTTAATAGACAATTTTATAAACTCTTTGGAAAAATTTTGGAAATGTAGAAGCGCAAAAAATTCTTTTTCAAAAAGTAGGACAAAGTCATCCCGGCTTGGGGTGACATTGTCTCATGCCTCAATTAATCATTCAATGAGCCTTCACAGAAGGCCTGGGTACAATTCCACCCTTATATTCATGGCTGGTGGGTAGCAGCCACTGCTCCCTAAGCAGGTTGGCAATTCGTATAGAAATATTACTTAGCACATTTTCACATAATGCGGAAGCAAGTTTTTCGAAGAAGTTGATCACAAGAAAATTTCGCAAAAAAAGAAAAAATATATAGAGAACAACTGCAGTAATGCCACCTTCAGTAATTAAAGCTTTAAAATTAAACATTTCATATTCAATCCAACACTTCTACTTACTCGAATCAGGTTTTATTAAAATATTTCGACGAAACGGACAGGAGTTACCACCGCTTTTATCGTTCCTCAATTGGTTTGGCAAAGTCACTCCAATTGACGATATGTAAACGCAAATGACGAAGGTTACCAAAAACTTGGTAGGTACTTGTATTGTATTTGTGAAAGAGGCTGAGAATTTTGGCAGCTGACTCTTTATTTTAGATTATTTCATGCCTTCCGAACCTTCTGACCAGCTCGTGGAAGGGGCTTCTGTTATCACAGGAGCCGTTCCCGTCCCTCTCTCGCCCTCTCCTCTTATATAGGGGGGAGGGTACTTGTTTCAAGAAATCTGAAAAAAGAAATCTGAGCTCCGCTCGTCCGAATAACTAAGGATCCGGATGATTGAGGCCCGGATAATCAAGTTTCTACTATAGTTCTTATGGACACGGACACAGTTGTATATAAACTAAATTTAATCATAATTATTTTTATATACTATTATCACATCTGGATTTGTAAATTTTCCTTCATTTCTTAGAACTGGTGCAAATGTTGATGGATTGTCAGAGTTCGTTTTAATTGGCGGCTCAAGATACGTAAATTAATGCCGCGCTGGGGCGTTTAGCTTTTCGGACAAATTTGAATCTCTGTCGCTCAAGGAGCTACACACCAGACCATGGTAAGAAGAAAAATGACATACGTTATACGATATTGTTGGAATCAAACCCGTGTTATAGCTATGCCACACGTAGGGTTAGAACATTTTAAAGACGCTGTGTCCAAATAACGTGGCACTTATACCAGCAATGGCAGCCTACATCCATACAATTGTGAATGTATATGTTACTATTTCACTACTAATGCAAATTATGTAGATCTTTTAATATGTTCTGGATGCATTGACAAGATTCTTTTTCTTGAAAATGTCTTTGTATACTTGGTGTCCGATCTACGACAGTATGATACAAAACACAACGATACAATGCCCAAACACCTGTGTTCTTTTACTGTATCAATGCGTATTTGCAAGTCCAAGGGTTTTGAAAATAACAAATATCAAACTTTTATTTATTTGTAACAGGCATTGAAAATATCAATTACTCGTGGATAAAACCTTATACTAACAGTGCCCATTTGATGGAAATGCAACTAAAGGTTGTCTGAATGCAGATTTACTGTTTTGTGAACGTTTCCCACGCATATCCAAGGATATTCCTCTTTGAGTGACGTGGAAAATTGGGATGCACTTTATTTGAGAAAAAAAAACCACGAAAAACAATAGTTCTTTTAAATTTTACGAACTGTATTTGGAATCAAGTTTTTTCTTTTAAGCCACTCCGCGTGTCACTAAAGTAGGATCCACGCACCCAGGGTCGGGCTAGGTCTTCTCAAAGGGCGCATATCTTGGATTTTCGGAGGGCACACCAGCCCGGGAGTCAGTGGGTCGGTTGTACAGTCCGCCCCTACACGTGCCACATAAGGCACGTGTATCGTAGGTTGCCGACCTTTGCATTATATTATTAAAAACCATATAAAATCACAGGCGTAGGTAGAAAATTCATTAAGGGGGTTATAGGCTTAATGGAGAGGTTATGGAGGAAACATATATTCCTATGTTAAATATACAAAATTTCATTGCGATGGGGGTTACAACCCCCCAAAACAACACTCTGGCTAAGCCTACGAGTAAAGTAGGACTGCATGTACGCGAATTACTTTTAATACAAATTGCTTGGGAGGGATGTCCTTTAAACTTGAATGATTTTGTGATACACTTTCATCTTTTGCAGACTACCGCTACTGTTAACACGAAGACGTTTGTTGTTTTCTCAAGTTCTCGCGATAACGAGGTTCGATTGTAAAAAAATAGGAATATGGTTAAGGTTGATTGTTTTGATCGTTACAATTATAAATTCTTAATCGATTGCGAATATTTTATCATGAATTTTTTAATAATAAACCAGAAAGTTCCGCCATTATTACAATTACTTTAAAAAGTTAACTGACGATATGTATCAATGACTCTCAAGAGGCGGCCCGCGCTACCAGTAAAAACTGGCTCGCTACAAAAAATAAGAAACTGGAAAAAAAAACTAAACTGACTAGTGAGTTAATTGACTTGTGAGTTAACTGAATTGTGAGTTAAAAATAAAATGAATTGTAACATGTCGATGTTGTGAGCAAAGATTTGATTTGCGTAATTAAACACAGTCGAACTTCGTTAAGCTGAACACACTTAAGACGAAGCACTTTTAATACGAACTGTTTTCTGAAGTCCCATCAGATTGTGAAGTGCACTATCCTTTCCGGATAAGACCAGTCACTGTTAATACGAACAGATTTTCTGATCTACTTGATGTTCGTCTTAACGAGGTTCCACTATATAACATCACCAATATGTCGTATAGCTTCCTCACCTCTTTCTAACGGACTGTTTAACTCCATAACAAGACATTATTGAAGCAATACAAAATTTAAAATTTCTTTTCATCGAATCTGAAAACTTCTAGGGGAAGACAACCCCTCTTCGTTTCGTTAATGACCACATAGCGTGTGAGATAATTTCGTTTTCATATTTTCTGGCCCGCCGATCTAAAAAAATAGATCCAAAATGGCCTGCGATAGAAAGCAATTGGGTTGGTTGGTTGCTTTTTGGTTTTACGGCTCAAAGACTACAGTGGTCATGCTGCGCCGGGACCTACTGTTTTCCGAGGAATCCGAACCTCTTAAGGCCTAGGGAACCAAACCCCGGACTACAGTGAGCAGTGCGATCTTTATGAGATCTCTGAGTAAGCGTTCTTTGCACTGCTGGGAGTCGAACCCGGATTAGCGGCGCACTAGGAGAACGCGTTACCACACTGCGCCACCGCAGGGCCCAATTGGGAACCACTGCTATACACAGGATGATCCGGCTTAAATTGATACTGTTAAATGTCTCAAAAAATAAGCGTTTTACAAAAAAAAATGTTCGAAAAAAAAGTTGCTGACCTTGAAGAGAGGGGATTGCTTTTTGTTATCTATATTTTATTTGGGGGGGAGGAGTCATTTTAAAGGACATTTAAAGGTCAAACTCTTTTTTTCAAAAGGACACCTATATTTCTTATTATTTATTCTTATTCCTCATAAAAAAATGAACAATTTTTCTAGCAAACATTCATTCGATTTAACGCTTAATTTTCCAGGTATTTAAAAAATGAGCTTGAATAAAGACATTCATACAATATCATACGTGTTGCATTTCCCCCCAAAATTCCCAATAAATAAAAACCATTTCGACTTTTCCTCTACAGACAGATTCGTCATTTTTAACACACAACAAACTAAAGATCAATAAACTAATTTATCTTAACACTTAAGTGCTAACTTTCAAATGACTTACATTAAATGGATGGCTGAAGGACGGAAGTAGAGAGAAAAGGCTGAATTCCGGTAGAAGGCGGCTGTCTTGCTTCAGTACCAATTAGCACGACGCGCAATATCTCATTTTTCGAGGGAATATAAATCGGTCGTATGATTTACCAAGCAATCATATTTATTTTTATTTGTGTGTACAATGTCTCTCCAAGTACTGCATACTTAATTTCTTTCATTTCTATTAATATTAGTTTTCTATGATATGGCATGCACATCTCTATTCAAGATTATTTATTAAATATCTCGGAAACAAAGGGCTAAATCGAAAAACTATTTCCTAAAAAGTCGTTTATATTTTTTACGAAGATTCCCCTCTTCAAGACAAGCGAATTTTGGTTCAAACTTTTTTTGTAAAATGCTTATTGTTTTAGATATTTTACAGTATCCACTTAAGCAGGTACACCCTGTATATTTTTCTAATGTAAGTGAGTAGCATTCATTGTTAATACAAGTATGACATCATTGGGGAGGAGAATTTTTTCGCAGAAAAGAGTTTATCAAATCGTGTCGCTTATGATAACTTCCTTCCTTCTTGCGAGGTAACCTTTGTGATACACTTATCGGAATAGAGACACGCGGAAGTCGTGTGTTTTCCCCATAAAACACGTAATGACGCAATAAAAAACAAACATCCTTAGTTTATAAAATAGGAAGATTCTCTTCGCAAATTCAAATCTATTTCATTGAGCACCTTGGGCCAATAAGATAGTATCCATCATGTAAGTATATTTGTATTTTGGGATAAAAAATTCTCTTATTGTTTACTTATGTAAGATATTAATATGTAGAAATCTTCATTTTTAACATATGTCGGGATATTCATACATAAATTACACTTGAAGCACAATATACTTTTGGATAAAACGTTGTTTTGTTGATCCTTTTTCTATATTTTCAGTATATGTATATATTGTTATTATTTTATTGACATTGATATACCGTTACGTAGCAATGAGGATAAAATTAAGCAAGCAGTCACTGCTTTGATGTACAGTGACTGCTTTTGAGATAACGTTTGAAAAGTATTGCAGATTCTCTAGTATACACGACCAGTAGCAGTTAAAAAGTTATGGGCTTTTTTTCAAGTGACTTTAAAAATGATTATGTGATGAAATATGGGAAGATAATGTTTTTTTTTATCCAATGGGGGAGGGCTTCAGCCCGTTTAGCCTCTCCTTACTACGTCATTGTACCCGACTAAATTTAGGAAGTGCATGCAAATGTGCGATACAGAGCCTGGAGTACAAATTACTCAGAAACATCAATACCTAATGTAATTATTTTGTGTCCCAATTTTAATTTTTCATTATATATTCAAGACTAAAATAAATACGTTTTAAGTGATGGCTGGAAACATATAATGTAAAATTGTTAATTGAAAAACAAAAGAAAACTACATGAAACTGGTTGACAAGTGGCACCTAATTGTGTCCCTGACTTCAATAGGAACACCGGTAATTTGGATAACATACATGTAAATGGGAACAGAGCTTAGTTGGTTAATACTGATGGAAAAAGAAAGAATAAAAGAGCAAACATGTCTTAAATGAACAAGTTTAAAAAGGATCTTTTTATTTAAAAAATTACCATATCGCCAAGACTGATCTAAATATTTCCTTCTTTTGGAAAGTACAAAGTTTGAAACGAAATTTAGTCCTGCTCTCTGACGTTTGTTGCCAGATTTGGGCAAGTCATAGTAAGTGTAAATTTATTATTCTCATTAGGGGTACACCCCAATATCGGCTTTTGTATTCTTTGGTGTGCCTTCAGGCCAATTGGTGTGAATTTTTGCGCGCAACCTTATTGTAGTCTTAGGGCATGCCAAGGTGTCCTTCTCGTCTCGCACAGTACATAGCGCAGTATTGGAACGTATAATGTATAAATGTTTAAAGTGCTCGCTATGTGGAAAAGTATACGTACACCAAAATCATGATGGTTCTTATAACATTGTTTACGTCAGATATGTATGGCTTCGGGCCAACTGGTGTGAATTTGGGTCTCACAAGTCAGTAAGCGCGATTGTGCGCAAACGTATTGTAGTTGGTAGGACGTCCTTCTCGTCTTGCACAGTATATAGCGCAGTCTTAGGACGTATAATGTATAAATGTTTAGAGTGCTCGCTATGAGGAAAAGTATACGCACACCAACAGCATGATGTTTCTTATCGCACAGTATATAGCGCAGTCTTGGGACGTATAATGTATGAATGTTTAAAGTGCTCGGTATGAGGAAAAGTATACATTCACCAAAAGCATGGTGGTTCTTATCGCACTGTATATCGCTCAGTCTTAGGCAATGGTTCTTATAGCTTAGTCTTAGGAAGTATAATGCAAATATTTAAAGTGCTCGCTATGAGGAAAAGTATACGTCCACCAGAAGCATGATTATTCTTATAATATTGTCTACTTCAGATTTGTATGCGTGCAGACATCGAAAATACTGCAGAGTTCGGGTTGGTTCCGAACAACCGCAATAAAGCGAGTCACACGAAATGTTGGATTTTTCAGTGCATGCGAAATTTGTGTTCACACTGTAATCCAGTCTATTAGGTGAGCAATAGCATTCTGTCCAAAAATGTAGGCACACAATCTAATTCAAGAAATACCATATTATACTAAAATTTTCAAACCATTCTTTGCACCTTCAGCGAACTGTTGGGAAAATGGTCCCGATAACCGCACCGACTAAAAGTTGTCACAAAACTTAAATTCTTAAGAAACGCAACATCTACGGAGCTCAGTAAAATGAAGAGCAATAAAACGAGTTATTCTAGTGAATGTGATTTTAGTTATCAGTATTTGTTTTGAGCGTCTTTTCATCTCCACATTGTAAAACTATGCCAAAGATGGAAAAAAGCATTGTATGCGACGTAACTGCTTTTAGATTTGAGTAACTTGTTCTAAATTAAACGTCTTTAACTTTATTTGGACTAAAGGCCAATGCTTCTACATCTTGTTGGCTGGCGAATAGCAGTACTATACCGACTATATGAGGACTGAATATATATTAGGATATTGCCAGTGGCGTGTGCAGTCTGGAGCCTTGGGGAGCCATGGACCCCAAATATAACCATATTTTATTATATTTCCTATATGCACGGGCAGGAATTTGGGCCACAATTTTTTTTCTCCCGAACCGCTACTGGATATGGCTATCACCTCTTTCTTTTACCCCAATATGCGCACAGTTTATTTATTGCAAGGAAAAAAGACATGAAACAAAAAATATTTTTTGTTTTACTATACGTTTAATTATTAATATATACAGGTATACAAAGTAAAACCAAATATCTTTTACTGAACTTTTCGGCACCGTTTACTTTTAATGAACCAACCAAGTTCCATCTTTGATGTTGTAGCTCCAAAATTTTCAAAGTGGACGTTGTATATTTTGGACACAACAATTTCGATTTTAGTATCCTCGCTTTTGAAAATAACTGTTCATGGACCATAGGCTCCCCCAGAAATATATTCAAGGGGGGGTACATCCAGGAAAAATTCCAATTGAATAATGTTGTTGGACTGTAGTTTCTTGTGGATTCAGTCTTTTTTCTCTTTGTTTCATAAGCTGATAGGGTGCAAATGCACGTCCTGGCACCCCCCCTCGAGGCGCCCATGTCATAGATCTAGATTCTGACGAATAGTGACGTCAGTTTCAAAGCACGTAATCTAATGGGAATATGGGTTTATCAGCATACAGTAGTCTCGCTAATCTGGACGTGGTAGGACCGTACCTCGTCTGGATCACAGAAAGTCCGGATTAAACTGAATAAGCTTTAGAATGTCTGTAAAGCAAGTTTTAGATTATTAAAAGACTATTAAAATCGTTGTTTTTATCATAAAAAGGACATTTCCAGTCTCAATAATACAACGTGGGCCTATTATTTAACACATAAATCGACTTAGGATAAAAAACAAAATATCTTATTGTTTGAAATTTGAAGTTTATTGATTGTACGGTACTAACGAAAACTAATACAGTAAAAATGAAACGGATGCAGTAGGTTTTTAAATTACTGCACACCTTTTGGGGATTTTTTTGGGCTCGTCCGGAAAATCGGGGTCCGGATTAGAGAGACTCAACTGTATCTGTAACTGGCCCTGTAGTGGTGACACATTCACCTAGCGTGCTGCTATCCTAGGTTCAACTGTACCAAAAAAACAAAAAAAAAACAACGAACGAACGTTTTCTAACAAACTGCTCATTCTTGTTCGAGGGAGGGTTCCATAGGCCTTAGAAGGTTCGGACTCCTTGGAAAATTGTAGGTTCTAGAGAAGCATAACGGACCTTGCATTCTAAAAGTCACAAACAACGTTACAAAAACTCACAAGACGAATTGTTCTTGCAAGTTACTGTTGCACTACAGGTCAGTTCGGTTTGTAAACCATTGGGAGATTTAGCAAAGGCGTGTTAATTTGCTTTGCGTTTCTCTCACGACCTTCAATCTTGACTTGCAATCCTTTTTCAGAGAAGTTAATGCAGAGCTGCATTCTGATCCATGTCAGAACCTTAGACCACTTAGACTTGGGCGATTTGGGGTATTAAATCTTTTCTTCTGGAGCAAAATTTCCCCATAAAATAAGTTTCGTTTCAAAAGATCTTACGCTATCACAAAGATCGTGTATTAAGCTATCTTTGCCTTGCAGCCATAAATTTGGTCAAAAATCCAAAGTCACTCGGCCAGTATTGATCATTAAATTGAGGCACAGGTTTGCATTTAAATAAACGTAAATGTAGCCCTTCAAGGCAAAAATCTTTTCTAGGATTTTCCTCTGCAAAACCAACAACAATAGAAAAATAAAACAATATATCTATACTCCAAACCTAACCCGGATAAACATTTTTGAAGCTCTTGGTGGTTCACTGAAATCTGATAAATTCACGACATGTATCATGAAATTTACATTTTACATGAGCAAAATATATTAATGGTAGTCACGCGGGTTGAAGACCCTTGCTCCGTCTAATTTAATACAGCTTCAACACTCGTAGTAGAATGTGGGGTAATCAGGACATATAAAATTATGCACAGTTTTAAAACGACAACATAATACAATATCAATAGATTTGTGTCAATACTAAAAAAAAGCAGTCTCGCAAAACTTCAATTTAAAACCTTTCTAAAATTATTTCAGGTGGGTATATCAGCTCTTCAGATACTTCTTTGTCATTGTGATGTATGGAAAATGGGTATTTGCTGCAGATCTCACGCCATGTGAACTATCCGGTGAATCTATACACCATGAGAGAGGAAAGAAACCACAAAAAGGTGATACACCGTTTTTATTCGTACCTTTTGTTGGAGTAGTACTGTTTTGATCAAGACGGTCAACAATATCTTTGGTGATTCACAAAAACAATTATAGTACCTGATGGACCATATAATTAAAATGCACATCAGGAAAATTGTAGAAGAAGCTTGTTGAGATTTAGAAATCTCTGACCAGAGAATGCAAATTTTTCTAATAGAATCAAAGTTTTCTTTATAAGTGTTGCGAGAATGACGCTGTTGAACGTTTTTCTAGATTCTAATTCCTATGCAAATCAACCTTTGAAACCAGCCGATTGTGAAGAACTTTTGCAACTTGGTTATGATACAAGTGGTATCTATAACGTGTGGCCAAAAGGCAGGCTGCTCAATGGTAAAATCTTACGGGTTTATTGCGACATGGAGACCGATGGTGGAGGATGGACAGTAAGTTGTTTCATTTTTTTAATTACTCTACAAATTTATGTTATTGTATTTTATTTTTTTAAGTACTCTACAACATTCTGTTACTTTTTTTAAATACTCTACAATTTTCTGTCACTGCATTTTTTAAATATTCTACAACGTTCTGTTATGATATTTTTTATATACTTTACAACGTGCTGTCAGAGTATTAGTTATAAATTTAATGAATGTTTTTCAAGAAACCATAGAACTTACTCTCAAAAATTTAAGTATTCTTTAATATACGTGCATTTAAAAAATACTAATATTATTTATTAGGCAAGACGATAAATTTTTTGATAAATTCAAAGAATTGCAACAATTTTAACGATGTATTTATCGACATATATCTGCTCAGTATCGATATGCCTCTGTCAACTTTCTCATGCATTTTGTTCCAAATTCCAATATGAATCGTTCATTTTGTCCTACATTTCGCAATGTAAATATATTCTTGCACATTCATCACAAATTCTATGAGTATGCAAGGATAAGCACATTAAATATACAAAATAAATAATTTTAATAAGTTATGGAAAGGTGTAGAGTAATGTAAGTACAGTGGAATCTCTTTAATCCGGCCTTCTTTGGTTCGGCACATTCTATAATCCGGCATCGATCGAGCTGCTCGCGTTCGGTTTTTTCGGTTGGATTCGGGCGTTTGTTCAGCTTGACCGCCAGGTCGGGTGAAAGAGACATGGCAGATGAAACTACAGACTTGTGGAAGCAGGCCTATGACGCATTAGATACATTTATAAAATTTGCCGAATCCAATAAAAGCTATAACTCTTCAGAACTCATAAAGTTGTGTATAAACTGCAATGATTTTTTGAAGAAAAGATCCGAATTACGGAGACAACGTGATATCACAGACTTTTTAAACAGTAACGCTGATGTGTATTTTTTCTTGCCATACAACAGCTTATTGCAACTTGTTTTAAATATCACTGCACCGTATTAATTTTTCTTTGGTATTCCCGTTAAAACCATATTAACGTTCGATAATCCGGCAAAATCGCTAATCTGGAACGGTCGTTGTCCCGAACGTGCCGGTTTATAGAGCTCCGACTGCACCTATATTTTTATAAGTCCCACATTCGTCCTCTGCTAAGAATACTGGAACTCAACATATCGCCGAGTTCGAAGCAGCCTGAACAATGGTCACTCCCTGGGAGGGTGACAGGACGAGTGTCACCGTAAGCGTAACACTTCTTTTATGGCGATCAAAGTTCGGAACCCTTGTTAAACTATAAGTCCAACTTGTCAACACGTCTGACCAGCACGATGACCTTAAGGCCGATTCCTCTGCATTTCTTTCACCATGCAAAACCAGTAGCGCACCCAGAATATTCCCAAGTGGGGGCCAGATGGAAAAAATGGTCAAAGGCCATATCATTTACGATTGTCCTTCAAGCACGGATTCGAGGAGGGGCATGGAACGATTGCTACCCCCCGAACTGGGATTATACCATGGAAAATAATATGAAAAGTACTGGACACTTGGCTAAAAATAGGAATCGGAAACAAATCGCAGCCCCCTCCGGAAGATTTTGGGATCCGCGCTTGTTGTCCTTTTGTGTACATCCATCATTATTAAATTACTAATAATTCTACAGTGCAAGATACTTAAATCATTAGAAGTAGTACCAGATTATGTTCATAAAATTTTACAATGGCCAGCCCTTGTCCTCCATAAAAAATTACCGTTTTGATAATAGGTTTAAGAATAACCCTATTCTGCAAAACTTGCTTTTGCTTGCCCTCTGTCCATTACTTCATCCACAGAAGCCTTTTCCCCTTCCATGACCCTTAAAAAATCATCGTCTTTGAGAATCGATTCCTTACGATATAGAAAAGTTTCATGTTGTTTGAACTTCTTCTAAGTCTTTCAATTATTAAATCCCTTTGAAACAAGTTGACCTGTGGCTTGTGTCGATCTTAAATCGACTACATGGGGTGAAAAGAGAACACAAAATTTTCAAGAAGCACTGTCTTCTACCTTTGAGTAAGCTAGATAGTTATGCTTACTCAACCAAGATGAATACTTTCGTCAGCGTTGAAGTTTTCCTTGACTTAATACAGCACCAGTGATAGCCGTGGGAAGATTTCAATTTGCATATGGTTCCCAAAGATTTTTCAGCACTGTTATCCTACCTTCATCAGTGAGGTTAGATTTCTTCACATAAGTAAAAATATCTGCAGTCAGAATTTCCACTTCAACTGTGTTTGATATTATATTTTGCTCTGCCTTTACTTCCTAGAAAGTTTTTTAAAGACAGCTGCGGACTACTGCTGCTGCTTGTGTCAACAGCATTTTCATCAATTTCATCACAGTTCAAGAAAATGTTGTTGGGATCGTCACTATTTTCAATATTACTTTAAAAGAAAGAAAAAAATGACCAATATCTCTTTGATTAATAATTTTTTGCTTTTTTTTAGTCCAAGGGGGAGCCCGGGCACTTTAAGCCCCTACGTGGGTGCGCCACTGTACCAAAAATACGTTTGATGATAGAGAGTTATCCATTCTGCAGTGGATTAAGAATGGTTGATGACGATGATAATGATTTTGCATAAATATTTTGCCCGCATATGTATCCTCAATACCATAGAAATGCAGTTGCATATATTTAACGATTAAATAATTTGATCAGCAAGTTAAGAAATACAAATGGTCAGAGATTTATTAAATCTTGAAAAAATGTGAAACAATAAAAATATATACGTTTTGTAGATATATGTGCATATAATTATATGATTAAAATATTTATATAAAATTTGCTTCATGTTCCCAAATAGATGGTTGCATTATACCATCCTGTACAAATGGTAATTTTTCCATTATGGACCAGCCAGCATGTGTTCGATGCATATTGCCATTCACTAAATTTGTTTTTAATTGTCCCTTGGGCCGTTTTAGTGTTATTAACTTCTTCATTCTATTGTATACGAAAGTTAAATTTTATTTCTTGTTAAATGTTCCTAGCAAGTTTTTAATGATTAATTTTAATTCGCTAATTTTGAATAATATTTAAAGGTTCTGCAAAGGCGCGGCAATTTTCTAAGATCAGAAGACTATTTTTATAAGGATTGGGTAAGCTACAAATCCGGCTTTGGGAATATAGGAAAAGATTTTTGGTTAGGTAAAGTATTATATATTTTGAAAAAAAACAATACGAAGCTTCAACTATTGATTAATTATCATTAATTAATTATTTCATTTATTAGGAAATGATAATATATTTGTCTTAACAAATCAAAAATTATATTCCGTTCGATTTGACCTGACTGCTGTCGACTTGGACTATAAATACGCATTGTACGATACCTTTTTCATCGACAACGAAGAAAATAAGTACAAGCTGACTATTCAGGACTACAGTGGCACCGCAAGTAAGTTTTAGAAATAGTAAACTATGTGATATTTAGAAATTAGAATTGATGTTAGCTGCTTTGACATCCTTACATCGTTAGTTGGTTATTGGAATTTAATTAGTTGGATATAAAATGAAATATAATTACAAAATACCCAACAGAAGATTGTTTAGGACGATGGACACTTATTAGTAAACGCAATGAAGAAAGCATTTACGATAGTGCCTCGGTACTCGTCGTTAATTGGTTCCAGAAGGCACGACGAGTGGCAAAAACGACGAGTACCGAATGAATTTTTCTCATAAGGAGCAACGTTAATTAGAATAATCCATTTCTGAACAACAAAAATTCCATATTATATTTCGTGATTTGTACAATTATGGGCTGTTGTTTTATACAAAACTTTAAAACTAGGCAGACAAATAAAAAGAACTACAATTACGTGCTTACAAATTCAAATTAGAATGATTATTACCGTTACTTGGATGGGGAATCTCCTTTCAGAAAAACATGAGGCATTCTCACAGGGGTTCCTTCTTTTTTTTTCCGTCTCATAATACAATTGAACCCTGCTATAGTTTCAGAGTTAGGAAGTTTCACTAGAAACCTATCAAGAGAAACTTTCTTCTGCCTACTTTTCAAAATGTTTTAGAAGTGTGACATCGCTTTATGATTAAACAAGTCCACAAATCGGCTTGTTTGAGTTTTATCAAGGTGATATTTTTCAACAAAATTTTATATTATAGCACATTTAGAACACATTTCTTTTAGAAGTGCAGTATTGACTTCCTCTGGTTCCTCTTCTTCATCTGAAGGAAGTTCCTCAGCCACTGTCTGCTCCTCCCCCTGAAGTTCTTGCACATCTTCAGTGCTGAGCTATTTTCTGTGCTCTTCGACCAGATATGGAACGCCGCGTTATTGGTTTTGCGAGGAGGGCCGAGCAAGTTCAGTTATGTCAGGCCGAGCATTTCAGTTATGTGAACAATTTTCATTTATTAAATGCAGTCAATGTAATGTCGACATCTGTTTCCAACATTTTTTGCAGATTGCCACTATCACATAAACAAAGTGTAATCATGTATAATTTTTCTGTAACATGCCATGTTCAAATTCTCGGACGACAGCCATTTATGGTCCTTCGTACGGTCATTTAATGTACATTTCCCGCTAGCCATAGCAATACAAACCGAAAATCGAACATTCGACATATTGCCTTATAAGTTACATTGGTGAAAAAGACAAGAGTAATTGTACATATGTTCTTTTTTCATGAGCCAAGTTGGTTTGTTTTTGAAAATAATTATTTTGTTATAAACTACTGACATCATCAGTAAAACAGTTTTTTAAGTTTCGTTTTTTAAAAATATGTCGTTGGCTGGGTTTTTATCTCTAAAAAGCAAACGAAATTATGTATGTAGTTATAAATTTCGTGTTATAAAGTCAAAATGTTCTTATTTTTGTTATTAAAAATAATATATGGTAATTATGTTTAACAAAAGACAATATATTATACGCGTGCAAGCCATAAATAACGCAAGTATGGATCGTTTCACACTTACATCAAAGGTAATCACATTTTAACACGTTTCTTACAACTGAAAATACGGAGGAGTGGAAAGAGGGTGAGGTGAACATTTTCTTGCGAGTTGACAAAACTTTTTTCCGTCGTAACGTAGAACGTGACTTTTCAGTTTTCGCCAATAAGGCGTAACTTTGAATTGCGGCAACCATGTTCATCATTTTGAGCCAGTTATGTAAATGAACTTGGCTGAAAACTGGCAAATGCGCCAATTCAAATATTTTTAATAATGAATAAGAAATCAAAAAATGTGTTTTACACGCTGGTTTCAACGGATATATTTATCAAAAATATAGATTTTTCCAATTTACTAAGTCTCAAATCTGGGTGCAATTGGCAGTTAAAACATTTCTATTGTTAGATTACTGACGGAGGCACCATACAAGCAGCTCAGAAAACAAAGTAAATGCATTGAAATAACATTTTAGTGTTCATTTGTAGGAAGACGTTCAATTGCGTTAATTGACACAAATTTTATCCATTTCTGGGTAATGGATTTCGTTCAACAATAATGCACAATCATGCGCACCAGTTAAAAACTTTGAGCGTAAGAGCATAATTCCAGTTAGAATGTGACTTAGCAATAATGAATGAATACTAATTTACCCATGTGAACTGCTGACTATGAAACTTTGCTTCTGCCATAGCAATGTTTCAGAGGCCATCTTCCTATCAGGCTATCTAAAAAGTGACATATTATATTGAGATCAGCAGCAAATGTTATCAGTACAGTAAAACCGCTCTTAACGGTATCCTCTCAGATATGGTCACCCCTTAGAGACGGTCAGATAAAAATTTCCCGGTAGGAAACTTCCCTCACAATATTACTTCTCTTCTATGTTCGCCCCCCTTTTGCGGACAAAATTTTCTGTTCGTTGAGTGTCCGCTCATGAAAGGTTTTACAGAAATAGGAACACTACCTCGCGAAACGTAGAATAACAACATACAATACAAATATGATAATGCAGTATTTTAGTTGCTGGATTTTGTTTATCTTGCCTATGAACGAAGTAAACATTCGACGTGCATTAATATATTGTAATTCATGTTAGTGATGTATTAATGATAACTACTGTGGTGTTATCTGTATAACAATAACTACATTGTGGATAATAAATTTTAATAACAAAGTATGTATGTCTTGTAGATGATTCCATGATTAACGGCCATAATCTTAACGGCCAGAAATTTACCACCAAAGATGCGGACAATGATGCACATAAAGATTCCAATTGCGCAGTTTTGTTCAAAGGCGCTTGGTGGTATAATAGTTGCCACAAGTCAAATCTTAACGGACTGTATTTACATGGAAAACATGAGAGTTTTGCCAATGGTGTCAACTGGGAATCATGGAAAGGATATCACGAATCACTCGAGAAAACGGAAATCAAGATTCGATCCAAGGATTTCTACAAGAATTTACTTTAGCTTACGGTCGAGATGTCCAACATCATGAAAATATCTCAATCCCACAATTTGTTGCGCCACGCAAATATCGATGATATTACTTCTGCTACTCATGAATTGAAGCATAATGGATTATAAATGTTACTTAATTTGTTTTACATTAATTTTAATCATTTCCTTAGCAGTAAAATGTGATATATAATAAAATATGTCGTTATGTTGATGGATCTTAAAGGACAGATCACATTTTATAAGGTAAAATAAATCGTTTTTGCATATTTAGTCTTTTGTTCTTGTTGTTGTAGCAAAATTCTACGCATATATATATGGAACAGGGAACAGGATTTACGGGCGGTTTTGTAGATCAACCCCAAAACCATTTACCTGTTTAACAAGCAATTATATTTGTCATAATATTAAAATTTGAGACTGGTCGCATGACCATTTATCTCCTTTTCCCCCACATCCTCGGCCCTATATACATGTAAAGAAAATAATCACATATTTTATATTATTATAATTTTTAATAATTTTATATTATTTATTATAAATAAAATAATTGTTATATAAAATTATAATTGAAATAAACTACGTGTTTACCGTACCATTCTATTATTAAATGGTCGGCTTGTATTTGTTCTCTTCGCTGTCGATAAAGAAAATATTTCATTCTGAGTACTTGTCGCGAACAAAATATAATTTTTGGTTTGTTAAAATAATAATTATTAATTTTCTATTCATAAAGAATAATTTATTAATAATAACTAATTAACACTTGAAACATTGTATCAGTTCATACAAAATATATACCATTTTTCTAACAAAAATATTTTTCAACGGAATCGCCGACGATTATTTTACAAGAAATAAAATTTCAGTTTTGTGTTTAACAGAATATAAAATAATTAACATAGCGTTATATAACGATGTAACGAGAAAAAAAAACACTTTTGCAATTTTTTTTAGAAATAAGTTAATTATTAAGGAAAAAGATTATTAATAAGAAATAAGAGCAGTTAAATGGTTTAATAGCGACACACTGCACTAATCAATAGAAGCAAATAAAATACAATTTTTATGGTGTAGTTATTTAAAATCATTAACACGATAACACTGCTGATAGCTATTTCGATAGCGTTAACCAGCTATCGTCGTCAGAGCGAATGGCGGCTTCTGTTTATGTCCGTGCTGTTGGTCGGTGTTGCCATCACGTCGGTTGGAAACTTGATTGGGCGGAGGAGTAAAGCGTATTTGTGGAGACGTCTTCAGCCGTGAGACCCAAAAGATTGTATTTTATTTGTTTATATAAGAAATAAGAGGTTTAATAGGAAATAAGATAATAAGAAATAAGATGATTACTAAGAAATAAGATGATTACTAAGAAATAAGATGATTACTAAGAAATAAGATAATAAGAAATAAGATGATTACTAAGAAATAAGGTAATTAATAAGAAATAAGATAATGAAAACTACCAATCATAAAGTAAGATACTGAAAGTACAACAGCCTCCAATATCGTTTTTTATGTCCCTGTCGCATCACACGGCTGTGTTGGCGATCCTCACTTCCAATGTAAAATTTGTTCATATTTGTCTCTGGGGGGGCTACCCTAAAAATTTGTTTACAACGTTTTGGAACGCTATGCTTCCCGGCCGCTGAGTACGGGTCTGTAAGTTGTGCCCTGCACAAAAGCGCCCGACCAGGAGGGGCGCCTTTTCAAGACGACAAATAGTATTTTATTAAATGCATAAATAATTAAATCCAGACAAATGATAGTAAATTTTTATGCAATTCATAAAGTAAACTTTTCTGCAAAAATTGCACAACTTGATATAAAAAGTGAAGAATAAAACAGTGAACGGAAAAACATGGATTAACTGCTTTGCCTTGACGTGTTACTGCTACATGAGTCGTACCCAAGGAAGAATTAAAGGTGGGAAGCAGTAATATCAACAGAAAATGATATTGTGTATATTCTAGTTATACAAGTGCTTAGGTATTTGTTGTGGTTAAAGTTGGAAGAATAAATCTGCAACAAAATGACATATGTACTAAGGGGTCCAAAAATGTATTATATCACGATTGTGAGATATTGTTATCCTTTTCAGGGATATTTTTTTTCCTATAACAAAAACTCTAGTTTGAGCTAAAACACGCGGGTGTTAGAATTATCGCGTACAATTATTCTCCACGAAAAAGCACAAAAACCTCGCCCAGAAGGCTTTTCTCCGTTTACCACTATGTGGCAATTGTGTTATCCATGAGAAGGGTAACACCTTATAACCTATATATACATACTGAAAAAAGGAGCTTCGTTCTCTGTCCTCGATGGCCTGGCACTCCGGGCTCAACCAGCGGGCGTCGTGACGTCATGGGAGTGGGCCTACGAAGAAAAGTCGATTTGCTTGTACAGTAAGACTCTCTGTCAGAACTGTTATATTATTGCTTAATCTGTTTTGAATGATTAAAATAAAAGTATAATTGTTATCAAGATAATACATGCCAGGCTCTCGTGTGGAAATTATGATGGATGCGCACGTATATTTCAACCTAGGATTTCCATGTGCTTTTGCGTTGTGAAGAAAATGGATTCACCACCATGTGAAAAGAAAAGGTTTCGCAGTAACAGCGAGTTCAAAGGTATGTTTCTCTTATATTGTATTCTTAACTACTTTGATTGGCGCATTTAAATGTCGTGAAAAAGAATATTGAATTAAAAAATTTATTAATATTACAGGCGATCTATTAATGCATGCAGATTTGTATTGCTGTAGTTTTACAGCTTTACCCAAATAAGGATAAATAATTTTCGGGAATATAATTAATGAATAAAATAAACTACTGTAATACCAAATGTCTTGTACAAATTGAATTCTACACTTTTCATGTTGCGCTATAAAATATAATCGTTTTTGGGCATCATAACCTAATTATTATTAGGGCATTAAATCTTAGCTAACCAACTATTTACTTTCCTATAATAATTGCTCGCTTAACCATTATAGTGTGAAAAGCACTCTTTGTTCATTTGCTTTTGTAGCCCTGGAAATCAAAGAAGTATAACCAGGTTTTTACGAAAACTGGTTGAAAAAAAGCTCTATATTGTGCAATTGATTTTTAATTTTTGCCTACAAAGGAAGTAGCTGATAGGAGTCTCACCGATTTGCTTGAAATTTCCAAAATAGGTTCAGACCAATGTCGGAAATAAAACCCCCTGCCAGCTTTTATTTACAAATTTGTTACCGCCAAGTTATTTATTATAATTAATATTAATTAAAATTAATGTTAATATTTCAAATTGATGCGAAATCATTTTTCTATTGCTAACGGTTGGAGCAACAACCTACAAACTTAACAGTCAAAATCCAATTACGTAATTAGGTTTTTACACACTTCTGTTGCGAGCGCTCATCACCCAATTTGTTTCCACGATTCTTCAAAATTTAACTGAAACCATTTATTTCATCGAGTTATTTTAAAGATGTTGGAATCATCTCTCAAATACTCAGTCATTCAAAAGCATTCAAAGGCAGATTATCCAGGCAATTATCTTCATGAATATTCAGATTAAATGTGTTTTCGTTGGTTCTGTTTGTACAATTGTCTGGAAGTAACTTAGATACATAGGAATAAAGATATATTGATATAATGAGAAAGGCGAGGGATGAATGGAAGGACAAAGGGCGTTGGGGACTAGTCAGATGCTTGAAATATCCATCTTTTTCCTTATTGCCACATCTACGGGAAAATAGTTGAGGTTTATGGAAAGTGAGGATATGAAAAATATCACCATTTGTTATAAACATATATTTTTCTTTTCTTTAGGAATTCACTTCGAAAATAATATTGTAAATCAAAAATTGTAAAAAGAATTGGTGGGAATGAAGTTCACAAAATAGCTGCATATTCCTTTGCTAGAACAAACTGATTGATGGATCAAAAGACACTTCCTCATAACTAAAATATATCGCTTATCAAATAATATTTGAAACCATATACGGGTTCATACAGGTTCATAGGTCACTAGAACAAGAGAATGTCCCATATGCTCCACAACATCGACAAATTATCGCCCTTAGGCGCATAGGTTGTAATTCTGCGTCTTTACTCCCAAAAATTTGAAGCAAAAAAATAAGTAAATTACGAAGATGAAAATTTTTTATAAGAAAGTGATTTTTGTTAAAAGAAGTCAACATAATATTATAACTTTATAATATTGTTTATAATATTATATTGTTTATAATATTATATATTGTTTATAATATTATATAACTTTATAATATTGTTTATAATATGTATTATATAGTAGCTAAAATTTTTCATAATATCAACTGCCACCTTCTGAGATTTACAGATAGAATGATATGCTACGCCAAGTAAAAACAGTGTTTGGAACTTGATATTTTGCAAGTTTATTTAAATTCGTAAAAAATTATGTCAAGAAAGACATTAAATTTTATTCCCTCTATGTTGGATATTTTTACAACAGAAACTTTTTCCACATCGCCGAGTTTGGAAATTTTTTATTTTTAATTTTTTGCTGCCGCCTCTTGGCATGTGCTTTCTGGGCGTACTCGAAAATCCGACCCTTCTTTACATTAGCGATTTTAGTTTCATCGCCTTAGTTACAGTTCATTACAAACCTTCTTTGGATAGCAATTGTTGCCACATTAAATTCAATATCTCCTAACGTTGCTTTCAAAATGCGAACCCCACCTCAGCCAAGCGTTGCGAGATGGTGGAAGGTGCCACGGGTGGTCTGAAAGACACAGTAGCACGTTGGATGGCGGACAATGATGCCGTTGGGTCAGCTCGGGCTTGTTGCACAACCAACCGACCTTGCCTCGAATTCGTGCACCTTGGCCTTCCAGAGCTTTTATTACGCCGATGGGTTCCTTGCGGCAACCATTGCTGCCAACACCTTTGCACAGCAGTGTCCGTACGGTGCAGGTGGCGGCATATTACTCGGTAGGACCAGCCAGCTTCAAGCATCCCGACTATGCGACCACGTTCGAAGTCATCCAATTGGTTATAAGGTCCTCGTCAACGTCGTAACGGCATTACTGGTTGCGTCTCCAGGGAACTGCAACGCCGATAACGAGAAAAAATAAACCGTTCGCAATTTTTACCACTTTTATACGATGCCAGTTGCGCAGTAGAAATGCGGGATATGATCGAAGTTAAGACCCTTTAGCTTTAAACATTTAATCGATTGCATACTTTGTCTAAAGGAATTTGCATGCGAAATTTTGAGATGATCGGATTGCTTTTTAGGGGTCCTTCTTTTTTTTGGCAAAAGAATACATATATTTTTTGCGTTTTTGTTCTACGCTAAAACTTGGGACATGGTTCAACCTAAGTTTCGTGAGTTGAATGGGCATCTAACGTCAATCCAAGAAACTTAAGATGTAGATGCTAATTCCATCAGTTTAATTCCTACATAACTGCTGGTTTAACTGAACAAGTTCGAAATTTATTGAATATAAAGACGGAGTAACCACTAATAACATGAATTGGAAGATATTCAAAATATTTATTTGGCTGGTAGGTTTTTCATTTGTTTTTGAAATCCATTCAAATAAAATTGCATGAAACATATATCACGTCCTACAGAAATTGAAATTTCTATATAAAAAAAATAAATAGCCTTTATTATATATTGTTTATTGAAGGATCATTTATAATGAAATAAAAATATTTTTCATATATCAATTCATTGGAGTGCTATGCCCTTGGACCGTGGATACACTTAAAGCAAATTACTCCGGAAATTTTTTGGTCGAATCTTTATTTCGGTTTTTTCCAATGCTTCGTTATAGCCCTTCCACGATTTCCAGTTGACACCATTTGCAAAACTATCGTGTTTACCACGTAAGTAAAGTCCATTGAGGTTAGATGCGTGACAAGCATTGTACCACCAAGCTCCTTTGAACTCGACTGCGCAGTTGCCTCCATGGCTATCATTATCAGCATCTTTAGTCGAAAACTTCTGGCCATTATGTCCTTCGGCAATGGAATCGTCTGCAAAGAAACATATTTAATGTTGTGTATTGTTATATACGTCCTTCTACTAGCATCCTTTACGCCGGCTGCTATATATATATAGAATATGAATACCATTTTGTAAACGAGTGTCATTATCTGGGATGAGGGGGTTTAAAAGTAAAATTTATAACTTTTACCTCCATTTATATAAAATTATATTCTATATTTTAGAAATATTAATGATGCTCTTTGCTGATCACCTCATAAGGCGAGAGTCTTCAACCTTTGCAGTCCAAGAGCCAATTTTGCTTGTTCTATTTGGCTCGCGGGCGGATGCGTATGGAAGCAAAAACATTTACAATGTTTTTAGTTATTAACATATACGTAAAGCGAAATCAAACCTTCAGTGAAATTTTTGGCATTGTTTATTTTTAACAAGCCTGTCAATATTAGGTCTTATATTTGATGTCACAACCCTAAAAGTATTTTCAAGGCGGACATTAATTTTTCTGGTCCTAATTTTTGATTTTACCAACCTCATTCTCAAAAAGAGTTGTTCGCAGACGTAAGTGCTCTCGAATAGTGACACCATTTTCAGAGTATACTGTCGGATGTTGGGAAGATGCTTTTATTGACAGATTCCAAAAAAGATTCCATGAATCGTACATTTAATTTTTTTTTACACCATTGTTGCACTGAAAATCCATAAAACTGCTCTGAATGCCTGAATACGCTATAAACCAAAGTAAAACAAGATTAAGAGAAGACCGCCCGTGACTTTAGTTCTCTAGCATTTTAAAATATTTATTACAAAATGTGAGAAAATGAGCAGAATAAAATAGAATACATAGATTTAAGACTCAGGGGGAGCAAAGGGCGTATTTTTGTGTGAAACAATTTTTACTTTTCCACGAGCCGACAGACCACGGGTTAAAGACCCTTGTTATAAGGCAACTTCTAATTTTATAGATATCTCTGAAAGGCAACCCCCGAAATGTTTTCTTCGCATAGAAGAGTATTTTAGATATATTAGCTATGTATCTTATTAAATTGTTAACTTAACTCATTACAACTGTGATAATCTATAAAAGTATAACTGCTGCATTGAAATTTGTTGTGAAGCATTTTTAGACGGAATACACCGCACACAGATGAATAGAAGTTCATGCAGTTAATTTTTAAACTGCTTATGGACGGTCTCGTTATTAAATGCTATTATTTTCAGGATGACACATTATGAAATACAGCCCGTAATATTTCGACATGGGATAGGATATTATCTGAACTGGAAAAACAAAAACACAAATGCAGGTTCGCAAACAGATTAAATACAATAATGAGATAATAAAATAATAAGATAATAAAATAATAATCTAACTAATAAGATAATAAAATAATAATATAACTAATAAGATAGTAAAATAATAAGATGATAAAATAATAATATAACTAATAAGATAATAAAATAATAAGATAAATAATAAGATAATAAAATAATAATAAAACTAATAAGATAATAAAATAATAATATAAATAATAAGATGGTAAAATAATAAGATAATGAAATTATTGAAGCCTCCTCTGCTAACTGGGATTTTATATGAGAAAATTTGCATTTTAAATTGACGTCTTATACAAAACGTCAGACCAAAACACTTGGATTTATACACTTTGTGAAAGGTCAAATTGATTGAACTTCTGTGTGTGTGTGTAGGGGGAGGGGGGGAGTTGGCTTCTGTTTATTAAAGTGACGCCAGCTTAATAAAGTGGTGCTGTTTTTTTATTGGTCATCAGATGACCCAACAAACTCACAAATTTTTCTTGTTTTTCAGTATTAAAATAATTTCGCATTTTCTGTTGGAATATAACCACTGACGTACGTAGGGGGTGTTGAATAGGAAGTTGTATCCGCCCATTGTGAGATGAAACTTTATATATATATATATGAATATATATGGAGTTATAGCTCCGTCACTCCCATTATGAACATTCTGCATACGCTTATCAATAGAACTCTCATTTTAATGTAATTATAAGCATTTGTAAAGTATTTAACAGATATTTACGACATTATTAGAATCAAGGCTAACTTATTTACATCGCAAAATCTAACATTTTTAATAAGTGCATTGTTTATGAAACTGCCGCCATCTTTACAATAATATTTTATCGCTCTCATACCTTCACAATTTTAGATATTTAAATTGAGAAAGGCAATGAAAAATTAATGGCTTAAACTTATGTATTTTTGGTGACGATCTCTCTTATTTGTCAACGTTAAGGATAACTGAAATAAAAGAAGTAAAAATTAAATTCATGAAATTTCCACACTATTTCGTTTCAGAAACTTACTTGCTGTGCCACTATAGTCTTGAATGGTTAGTTTATATTTACTTTCTTCGTTGTCAATGAAAAATATATCGTATACTGCGTATTTGTAGTCACTTTCGACATCGGTCAGATCAAACCGAACGGAATATAATCTTTGGTTTGTCAAGGCAAATATATTGTCATTCCCTAAAGTAAAGAAATCTGTATATAATTAATAACATAACTAATAATTGTCTTGCATGTTCAATGTCTTTTCTAATTAAGCACGTTGTCTTACCTAACCAAAAATCCTTTTCTACATCTCCAAAACCTTTTTTGTAACTAGCCCAGTCCTTATAGAAATAATCAACCGATCTCAGAAAATTGCCACGCCTTTGAAGAACCTTCAAAATCCATCCACAATCAATAAACCAAATTGATAATAAGTGAAGTATAGCAAGTATTTCGTATCAGAACTATAGAAAATATTTCATATCACACATATAGAAAATATGTCATGTCAAAAGTATAGAAAATAGTTCATATGAAGTGTAGTAAATATTTCATATAGAAGTATAGAAAATAGTTGATACGAAGTATAGTAAATATTTCATATTAAAAGTATAAAAATTTCTTCATATGAAGTATAAAAAATTGTTCACATGAAGTACAGAAAAATTTTAACATAAATTATAGTAAATATTTCGAATGAAGTATAAGAAATATTGCATATGAGGGAAAGTAGTTCTCCATATTAGCTCAATAGTATTTATTTTCTTTTTAATATCTTTCATTTAAGAATATAAAAATTAAATAAACAAAGATTGAAAAATATTACAGTCCATCCACCACCATCTGTTCCCATGTCGCAATAGACTTGTAGGGCTTTGACGTCAAATAGTTTATTTTTTGGCCAAATATTATAGACACCATTCATGTTAAAACCAAGCTGCAATAATTCTGCGCAATCCATTGGTTTCAGCGTCTGGTTTGAAAACGCCCCTGAATCTGAAACCATATTAAAAATAAGTATTCAATATTAACGAACTTATTTTTATTGAACTAACTCCATATTCCTTAATGTTCCATAAATATATAAATAGCCCAGTAGCATAACAATTAAAAACTCATTGCGGTCCTATGGGGGATCAAGTGCCTCTATAATATTTTGTGATGCGGCTTAAAAGAAAATAACGTATTTTGATATCTAATTGGGGGGGGGGCTTGAACCCCTGAGTCCTCCCTTTCCTACGCCACTGTAGTAACCTAAATAGAACCATTTTAAGAATTCTGTTTTCTTTCCTATACAGGGTGTCCGAAAAAGAATGTACCTTTTCCAATGACTTCTGTTGTTGTGTGAGCGCCATCTTGAAATAATTGTGGTCTTGGGAACGGTGGGTATTTCAATCAAAACTTGGAGTATTTAATAGCAATCCTCGTCACTGACACCTCTCCCCACACACTGGGCACCTGTGCCCAAAATAAAGAAAATGGTACGTTCTTTTTCGGACACCCTGTATATTCAAACCTCAGTAATGCGAACATGCTTAAAGCATAGGCGTAACTTAGGTATTAAATAAGTTTATAACACAAACTGGGGGGAATACAAAACTCTAAAATTGTAGGTGAAAAAGTACGGTTTTGCCTCTTTCCTAAAAACACTGAGGGGAAAACACCCCCTTGCCCTCTCCAGATTACTATTCTATGGTTTAAGGGGGTTTCAAGTATTACGTAAGCAATATTTTGGCCATTTCAACCCCCCCTAGTAAGCAAAAATTAACATTGGCTAACATAGGAAAATAAGGCAACTCACCCACAAAGATGATGAAAAAAAAAAAAGCCTTTCTGGGAATACAGCGCTGCCACCTTCGGCGGCCACCCTTCCCATTAATCTCCTTGCACAAACCACCACCACTACCCGCAAAGATGCTTACGTAATACTTGAACGTTCCTTAACCTGAACTGTATTTTCTGAACCCCATAAAATTTTATATTAATAGAAATACAACCCTATCCTTGCTGGGTAACGTGAACAAGTTTAAAAATAAACTATCTTTTCGATGTCATGAGCATTCACATTAATAAGACTCGACTGTGTACGTATTTAAGAAAAAATAGTCTTTTCATTACTGGATAATTTTTGGCAATTATCAAAATATTTGACGGTTAAAATGCGTATTGTGATTTAACCCCCCCCCCTCACGAAATCTCTTACTGACTTAAGACATTTTATTTAACCTTCACACATCAATCCACTGATAAATAAATCATGAAGCCCCAACCCCATGGTCTATCGTAAGCACATACCAAAAGTATTGACTATTTCCTCAGCTTGCTTGCGTTTTTCCTCAGGTTTAACTTTCTTTGCTTTTGTTTGATTTGTTTATCACTGTTTGCTTTGTTTTGCTTTGTTTATCATTCTTTACTTTTATTTGTTGGTTTTGCTTTGTTTATCATTCTTTACTTTTATTTGTTTGTTTTGCTTTGTTTATCATTCTTTACTTTTATTTGTTTGTTTTGCTTTGTTTATCATTCTTTACTTTTATTTGTTTGTTTTGCTTTGTTTACCATTCTTTGCTTTTGACATTTTTTCATGATTAAAGTATAAAGTTTGTTTCAGAACGCATTCTTAAACATTAGGCCAGCGTAAAGGCAAATTTAAGGTGCTGATTATATTTCATAATACTTTTATCGAAATTTATTTCATTCCTCAGGCTTTAACAAATATTTGCAGTCATACACTTCATTTACCAGGAATTCATAAATTTTTACCATTATTCATTTCTTTCACTAGGATTCTATAAATATTTACCATCAGGTCAGGTTTTGCACATAAACAAATTCTTAGTTGTACATAAATCAGTTGAAATACACAGAACTTTTGAAAACTTCGTGTAATGAAGAAATGACCCCTATCCTTATATATGCACTTCTAATGTATATTTCCCTACCGCACGGACGTTTTAATATTTTTGTCGATTCAACAAAAAATATGAATTATTTTGACTAAAATATCACTATTTTAATAGGATTAAAAAGTCTTACGAAATGGTGGATTCGTAATATTTCTTGGCGTACTCGCTTGTTCCTCATCTTGGGGTGGGCATTTGCCGGTCACATTAACTGGTGTCGCATCTGCAGCTATTACCAAGTTTTGATGAATCAAAAAAGCAGTGAGGAAAATGACAGTTTTGGATATGAACCTGCAAAAATTGATGAAATGTTAAAATTGTATGGTATTTTGTATAGACGCCATTTTGTGTACAATGCAATTTTGTATATAATTGTAGAAAATAAATAAAGACATGATTATTTTTATTATTATTATTATATTTTAATTACACTATTAGTATTGACATAAATCACTATTTCTGTTATAATATGGCTTTCCAACGGGATATATATTGTCAAATTGATAGTTTAATATTTTATAATAATAATAGTTTAATATTTTATAATAATAATAGTTTAATATTGTAAATATTATTCAAATGCGAACTTTCGTTGCATCGTTCGTTTTCATCGTGTTGCTCTTGAATCTCTTAATGTCTCGTGATTCAGTTGAGATCTGTCATAAATCTCTTAATCTATCGCATAACTCTTGAACCTCCTGATCTCTTGTGTGGTTTATGATTCTCTTGAGATCTTTTGTGTAGCTTTTGATTCTTTCGAGATATCTTATGTAGCTTTCGATTCTCTTGAGATTTCTTATGTAGCTTTTGATTCTCTTGAGATTTCTTATGTAGCTTTTGATTCTCTTGAGATCTCTTATGAATCTTTTGTGAGTTTTCTGGAAAACATTTTAAGATCTTGCTGGAAAATCTTTTCAAATCTTTCTGGAAAATATTTAAGACCTTTCTAGAAAATCTTTACAGATCTTTCCAGGAAACCTTATAACTTCCTTCTGGAAAATCTTTTTAAATCGTTTTGGAAAATCTCTTAAGAAGTATATAAAATCGGTTAAGTACTAAATAAAAATGTCTGGCTAATCCAAAATAAGTGAGAACGAGACCTGTTCGGATTAACTGAAACATTTATCACAGAATTTACTGTAAGCTGTAATTCTCTGACGTGTGTATGTTTTAGTGTGCACGTGTAGTAGACAACAGACGACGGGCGGGCGACTGAAAATTTCCACTTCCTTTATGGAAAATTTCAATTAGTTGGCAAGGCCCAATGTGCTATTTGTTTGCGTCTTGTTAGCCGGCTGCAACGGCAGCCGATTGAAAAGAAAATTGGATTAACCGGGTTCTTGGATTAGCGTGGTTAGGATTCACGAGACTCTACTGCACGCTACACATTGAAGCGATCTGTCGTAAGATTCGTAAATTAAATACAGTCCTCTACACCAGTGGCGCGCAAACTAAGGGTCGCTAAATTCAATGAAATTTATTTGGCAATAAAAAATATAAGGCTTTTCTTCAACAAGTATCAGGTATGAGTAAACGTTGACGATTAAAAAATCTACTATCTATCCAGGAATCGCGACAAAAATTTCCACAAAATGGGGTTCGCGACAAAATTTTACGCAAAATAGGAGTCGGAATTGAAAATAGTTTGCGCACCACTGCTCTACCCGATAGTATACTTCTACAAAAAATATGACAGATTTTTGAGTAATTTATAATCCGAATGAAATTTAAAATCGAGAAATATTTTGCCTGATTAAATAACAAATTGATTGAAATAAATCTTTTCTTTTTCAAATCGCAATTAAAATAATTTGACCGTATGTACACTTGTAAGCTGTGATGAAAAAGCTAAAAGGCGTTTGATGGTCAAAGTCGCTCAAGGATTTGGTACTTGAGCCATTTTGCATACCTCCGAAATTTATGCGAAAACTCAAAAATAGCAATAGAAATCAATAACAATTATTTTGATTCTATAGTTCTAATGATTGTTAATTACACGGACACAACAGAACTCAAATTCTAGTGCTATTTATAAATTAAAATAATTGAAACGAATACCATTAGATGAACAACTTTGAATAAACGGACATCCATATAGCTTTTTTCGTGTTCATTAATACTTAGCTTCAGCTATATGTTGTAGAACTACTTTATTTAAAAATACTTTGCTTTGCTTTTTTTGGGGGGTCTTACGGCTCAAGGACTACAGTGATCATGCTGCGCCGGGACCTACAGTTTTCCGAGGAATCCGAACCTCTTAAGGCCTGGGGAACCAAACCCCGGACTACAGTGAGCAGTGCGATCTTTTATGAGATCTCTGAGTAAGCGTTCTTTTTGCACTGCTGGGAGTCGAACCCGGATTAGCCGCGCAATAGGAGAACGCGTTACCACACTGCGCCACCGCAGGGCTATTTAATCATAATAATAATAATAATAATAGCTTGAAAACCAAGCTAAATATCAAGAACATCACAAAAGCAATTAACTCCTTTGCAGTCCCAATACTAACATACTCTTTTGGAATTATCAAATGGTCAAACACAGAACTAGAGGACCTACAACGGGTAATGAGAACCATACAAACAAAATACAGAAAACTACCGTCAACGGCAACCGAAAGACAAAATATCCCCGGAGAGGATGGTGGACGAAGACAAACCGACTTGAAAGATTTCCATGAGAAGCAAATCCATAACATGATGCAGTCCTTCTTTGAAAAGCGTACGCAGTCTTTTCTCATCCAAGCATTAGTAGACACAGATACCTCTTACACAGTCTCAGTGCCGATAAAGAAATACCACCCGTACACATTGACAAGAAACTGAAGGAATGGGCAGGCAAGGCACTTCATGTCAGAAATTATAATGATGATAATAAACAGCCCCACATTGATAAGAAATCCTCGAACACATGGCTAACTCAAGGAACCTTACAACCGAAAACGGAGGGAGTCATGATGGCAATCCAGAACCAGTTCATAAGAATAAGAAATTACCAGCGATACATCTTGAAGAAGAATATAGAAAATGAACAATGTAGGCAATGTGACTTAACATCTAAAACAATACAACACGTAATATCAGGTTGTAAGATAATTTCCCAAATAGACTACAAATACCGTCAAATTTAAAAAAAAATAAGACCAAGTGTCAAAAATAATTCACCAAAACTTGCTGTCAGAAACAACTTGATTGCCAACAAAAACCCTTACTACAAATACGAACCAGAAACAATACTAGAGAACAAAACACGCAAATTGTACTGGGATAGGGCTATTATGAGGGACAAAACGACACCACACAACAGACCAGACATAATCCTAATACACAAAACCAGAAAAACCACATACATCATAGATGTAGAAATACCCAACACAAACAACATACAGAGCGCATACACCACAAAAATGACTAAACACCAAGACTTAAAGCAGGAAGTCAGAGACATGTAGCACATGGACAATCTACACATTAGCCCTATTGTCTTATCAGCAACAGGTATAATACCAACCACACTCCAAAAGAACTTGGAGACACTTGAAATTGACCCCAACACATACATACAGATGCAAAAAGCAACAATACTAAACACCTGCCGAACAGTCAGAAAATTTTTAAACCTGGCACCAGAATGAAACATACAAAAATATTTTCACACTGAAGGTAGACTTGAGAACTTGGCACCGCCCGTCTTAAGCCTAATCCGCCAAGTGCGAGAACGCACACAAAAAAATAATAATAATAACAATAATAATAATAATATGCAGTTTGTCCCAAAAGGTTCTGAATAAATTTTACGGGTAGGTCCGCCAGACAAATATAAAAACATTTTACACAGAAAATGAGGGTCGTAAATGCAACTGTATGGTGTGACAGCGATATGAAAAACGATATTGAAGGCTGTGGTATTTTCAGTGTTTTATTTTATGATCGTTAATTTGAATTATTTCTGTTTAATTTTTTCTGTTTATAATTGGCAACAGTGTACAAGTTTGTTTTATTATGAATTATACAGAATGAATTACAACAGCTGTTCAAAATTCCTGCCTGGTTACCATGGAGACAATATGAAAAAAAAATTATTCATAATAAAACAAACCTTCGCAATGTTCCTTCCATACGTAGAAATAATAATAGTTAAAACTACCAATGTCGCTTTATATAATGAAATATGGGGATATAATTTGCGAAATATACGAAATATACAATATACTCACATGATAGAGGTCATATGGAGTGTTTTACGCGCATAAGGAAATGGATATGCCTGTTGAGAAATATTTCCATTTTATAGATCTGCTAAGGATGTTTCGCTCTCGTTGCATCATAAGTGCGAAAATGCAACATCCGCAATTCTGTTTTTCTGATAATTGCTTTTGAAGGTTAGTTTGCAGGAAAGAAATTAGCTATTGTCTGTGCAGCCATTTGATAAGAGCGTTCTTCTGAGAAAAGATACCTTTCGCAGTCGTTTTCCTATCGCAAGTGAATGTAATTCGTATTTTGAAAATATAGTACCAGTTACTTTTGTTAAAGTAAACGTTCAACAAAGTAACATTACTTTCGAATTTGTAACTCAAAAATTTTACGAAAAGAGTAGTCGATTACTAATTACGATAATAAAATTATTATAGCTATTTGAAAGCATTACGGTAATGGTGGCTACGTATTTGTATGCTTCGACAAGTTCTGTAACTATACAGCATCTTAAAATTTCCAGCTCATTTATGTAACTGTGCTTTCTAATAATATTTTATTAAGACGCGTGCTATGACTCATAAAGGTAATTACATGAGATCAATGTTTGTCATGAATTTATGTAGTTTCTGAGCATAAAATATAAATAGACCAAAAAATCATAACATATCATATAAAATATATTTCAAGCTATCTTTAAAAAATGCAGAACGGAAGTTTAGGATGGTCCATAGTATTTTTTTATATTATGTCATATGCTGATATACATATGCACATATAACAATAAAATCTCTCGACCACCTAAATTAATCGGCCACCTCTTTTCCGAAACGGACTTTTTGCTCATAGACTCAATGCTCAATTTTACTCTTCCAGAGACCGCCACTTTTCCTTTAGAAGAGACCACATTTAAAAAAGCGAGAAGAGGGAATTTCACTTTCTTTTAACTTATTGGGCACAGAGTCGTCTCTACCATTAGGCCAGAGTAGGCGACCGCCTAGGGCGGCAAAATGGCGTAAAAAAATAATTTCAAATCAAACAAAGAAAACACCGAGCCTCTAGAATTGTGGGACGTAAAATTTAATTTAAAGACAAGCGCTGTAATAATAGCAGTTATCAGCTTTTTATGGTAGGCCCATGAACAAATAACTTCTATTGTTGTGCCATCGTTTTTCGAAAATTTGTTGACCAGTGCTTTATTTCTGTTTTGTCCATGGATTCGTAATGCCCCTTCCACAAAGACCAAGCGACACCATTTACATAACTTTCATGCTTCCCGCGCAGGTAGAGGCCATTAAGATTTGAAGCTTGACAGTTTTTGTATCACCAGCCTCGTTTAAACTTTTCAGCGCAACATTCCGCATTAAGATCGTCATCCTGACCTTTGGTCGAAAATTTTCCTCCTGCATGCCA
>QLNU02013783.1:45482-67870 GCA_006491805.2 Dysdera silvatica
TTTATGGTCACCGCTTACATTGCTGCATGTTGAGGATTATCAGTCTGTCCTTAGCTACTTTTGTGCTTGACACTGTTTCATTTCTTGAAGC
This sequence comes from Dysdera silvatica, assembly GCA_006491805.2. NCBI lineage: Eukaryota > Metazoa > Arthropoda > Arachnida > Araneae > Dysderidae > Dysdera > Dysdera silvatica. The sequence continues at coordinate 45,574 of QLNU02013783.1, forward strand.
AATTGATGTTTTCGGGAGCATTTTACATACGGCCAAATTGTTGGGGTTTGTATGATGGGTGAATTTGTAATCCAGGTAGCAGAAATTTTCTATGTATACAGTGTCCAAGGTACAGTATCCAAGATGATGACTGCGTACAGTAAGACTGGAAAAACCGCATCTGACAAACATCGGCATGGATGGAAATGTTTGTTAAATGACAGAGACAGACGAACGTTACTTAAGGTTATGATGAAACATCAGAAATCTACAGCTACAAAAGCGACTACTGAGCTAAATACCGTGCTCACAAACCCTATCAGCATCAAAACAAGAAGAAAGGAACTGACAAACAAGATTTTTATGGAATGTCATTGCAAAACAACTCATCAATGGTCAAAATGCTTCTAAGAGGAGATAGTAGTGTCATAATCACAAATATCATGCCACAAATATCATACCATATCACTCACAAATATTATGACATACTATTGTATTGTGGTATTATTGCCTGCACGTTACCCTCACCGTCAATGACTACGTGACCATTTCGAGTGACCAGGTCCATCCCATGATGCAAAGTTCGTTTTCTGTTGGTGATGTTGTTTATCAAGATGACAAAACCCTTGTTCCCACAACTCACACCCTCCAGTACTAGGTTTCTGAGCTCCACGATGAAGTTTCACATCTTCCATGACCTTCACAATCGCCCAATGTTAATAGTAGTGAGCCCTTGTGGTTAGTGTTGGAGACAAATGTTCGAATGTGCTACCCTCAGTCATCATTAAGGGAACTTGCCAATGTTTGCCAGGAAGAATGCTACAATATTCCCCTGAAACTATACAGGACCTCCATTATCCATTCTAAGCATACTGCAAGCAGTTCTGAATGCCAAAGATAGTCTTACCCCATATTAGTCAAGGTTACATGCTTTTTGCAAGGTGTTTCGATATTTTTATCCAACCCCTGTATCTTAAACTGCTAGAGAACTAAACACGCGGCCTTCTCTCAATCACATTTTATTTGAATTTTTTGCTTATATGCATATTAAAGGTAGTTTTATTGATATGTAGTGCAACAGTAATTTTAAAATTAAATTCAACTTACATTGCGTTGCATAATGATAGGTCCATCCGAACAAAAACAGAAGTTCTATTGAACTACTGTTTCATGTTTTTAACAACAAGTTTTTACAAGTTACAAAGCGCATGTAACAACGAATTATATAAAAATAAAAAGGATTGTAAATGTGCTTATAAAAATAAAGTCACAATATTAAAAACAGGTGTTGCAAAAAGATAAGTCCACCATATGAAACTTATTCATAAAAATTTATTAGTAGTAGATTTTTCCTCCCTTCTTTAGAATCAATTCATAAATTCTTTTTGCATAGAATTAATAACATTCTGCAAGTAATGCACATCGATGGCACGCCACTCAGACAGAATTGCCTCTTTCAGTTCATTAGTAGTATTGTTTCTCACCTGCATATACAGCTCTTGCAAGTGTTCACCATAGATTGCCTGTGGGGTTTAAATCTGGACTGTAAGGTCGCCAGTCAATAATGTGGACACCGTTTTCTATAAACCACTCAGAGGTTGAATTAGCTGTATGGATTGGGGCATTATCGTGTTAAAGCATGAAGCATGGCCCTCCGATTTCTGCTGAAAATGGTAGCAAGTGCTCATCAAGTAGGTTTTGATAATCTGTGGCATTCATACGAGTATTTAAGAATGTAATATATGTTTTTCCATACCACCCAAAGCCTGCCCAGATCAGGATAGAACCACTTCCACCTTGTCGTTTCGAAAAGCTTTATCGTTCTTTTCGCAAGTTGAGTCAATAAAATTGCCAGCCATCTGGCCCATTCAAATGAAATTTCATTTCGTCGCTGAACAGTACTGTTCCGCAGTCTTTTTTCCAAGTCATTACTTCTTTCGCAAATTTCAGTTGGCGAGCGATCAGGCTTGAACAGGTCTCCAGTAGATTACAGAAAGCATCCTTTAAACGAAAAATTGCTCACCACATTATGCGTGATCATTTCAAACGTTTCGCTCTTTCCCTATCTTTGACTTTTACATTCCCTTAAAAGCCGTAATTTGTCTATTTCCTTTCGTTAGATTTCAGATCACAGTTTTCGGTTCATTAACCCGGCAATTATACTAGCGCAATCAATTAAAAATATGTTCTAAAGCTCAGTGACGTCGGAAAACACGTCATAACGCAAATTTGTACAAATGAGAAATAACTACAGAGGTATTTTAGCAAGAAATATAAAGTGGGCCTATTTTTTTGCAACACCATTACTAAAATGCCAGATGCAAACAGTTCTTTCAGCATATTTCAGTGTTCTCGAAAGACATATCCAATCACGAAACCAATTGAAATTTTGGGAGATTATTTGCATATCCTTATGAAGAGAAAAGTTATTTTTGCGGTGAATCCCATATAATTATGCAGCGCACCAGTACTCATTACTGTATCAATAAGAAATTATCTTTCCAACCATCCGACCACATACTCCAAAACAATATCACCATTCAAGTACTTACGTCCGCGAACAGCTTCCCTTTTCAAAAATGAAGGCCAGTAAAATCAGAAATTCAGGAAATCAGTGTAACCGACATTCACCTTAAAAACACCCTAAACGCCAAAAGCCGTACAAGACACAGATAAGGCTTGTTAAAAAATAAACATGCTAAAATTCTCACTAAAAGGTTTGATTTATTTACATATACATATATATATATAAATAACTGTAAAATTACTACTTTTTCCTTCCACATCTATTTATGCCAGGTCAAATGTATAATCATTCCGACATGCATCTATAATACTTTTGGGAATAAACCAATATATATATATATAGAGAGAGAGAGAGAGAGAGAGAGAGAAATCTAAAACAACGACAACAAAAGAATCAAGGAGCCTTACTTCACCATCCCCACGATCCGCCTTTGTTCAGTCCTAATATTATGGTTCAGCGGCCTAAGAGCCAACAAGAATACAAATTGGTTCTTGGAGGAAAAAGGTTGAAACCCCTACTTTACGTCTTCCTTGGCAGAACAAACCCATAATGCGTCAGCTAAGAGTTCTGGATTTGTTTTTAACGTTTTTCTGTTTTAAGACATCTTCTCCCTCAACCGTTAACGAATGCATTTCTAAGATCTTTGTACCTTTCCAGTCTTTAACTGAATCGCTCATTTGAAAAGGGGTCAACTCCATACGAAAACATTGTAAAATGACTGATTCAATTGTCGTTATGCCAACTTTTATTTCTGATGCTAATTTAACGAAAGACTCACCATTGCTCAGTCTTTGTAGCATATTCAACTTCTGTCGTAATGTGCACACAACACGTTTTCTTTTGTGATTATCACTTTAAATTATAACTTGCACTTTAAGAAAGAAATATCGTAGAGTAGCGAACAATACGGGAGTAAGCTGTCAATTGAGATGGTTAGTTTTGGTTTGAATGGTCTGTTACCCCGAGGAGTCCGTTGTTCTGAGGTTGGATATGAGGGTTTCTACTGTATTTCAGTTAATGTTAATGGTAACCTTTAAAGTACTCTTTATTTTTAGTCTGAAGATTTTGAATACACAGTGGAATCTGGTAACTCTCTTTATAAGACATATACACAGTTAATACACAGTGGAATCTGGTAAACTCTCTTTATAAGAGAGAACTGGTAGGAATTTAGTCATACGTATACCAAAGTATGTCGTGTATGGTGGCTACTTATCTCTGGTGACCATCGCAGTCCAGTCCCAAAGGTGGTCACTTTGGGAAGATTCTACTGTATCTCAAACTACAATTTGTTTATCACTAAGTGGGACTCCAGTTACCCTCCGAATGAAAATTGGTTTTCTAGCATATCTTCAGAATCAGCACGTAAGCCTCGATCATTCAGTGGGAATGATTCATCACTGACGCCCCCGTCTTCATTTCTTGCAGTTGATAATCTGGGACGTCATCTCATCTTTAAGATGTCATATAAGCATGTTGTTACGTGAATGAATGTCTTTCACTTAACGAAGATTCACGTATGTAGATCTCAAGAGCGCAATATAAAAGATTCATTTACACGTTCGAATAATTCCCTCGCACCGAATCAATCTCTCTGCGACAGCAATCTCCAATGCATCTCGCAAAGCTAAAACAAGCAGAAACAGTAATACAAAGAATGCAATCACATGAAACCATCCGTTCAAGTCGGTTGTCACGAGAACACTCTGGCAAAAGAAAAGGACTCCAACGCTTATAAAATTCGTAACACAGTTATTAAACAGTTGCCAAAGTAAGAATATTAAATAAAGTACAGGAAAATAAAATTTTCACGTCGTCGCCAACTGATCAAATGGAAATTACAGAAGTTGCGTCACCACGCTGTCTCGGTAGCAACAAGTCGAGATACTCTTAAAGCGAAGAGCTCACAACGGCGCTTTTATTTTAGTAAATAATCATAAATTACTATTACTAGATAATACTTCTAATGAAACGATGTTGTCATTAGAATTCTTACAGTTTTGTAAAGATATGAACTCAGAATATTTAATTGGATTGGCTCATTACCAGATAAAGCTCCAGGTATGGAATTTTCAGTACAGAACTTGTTTGTTTGGATTTTTATGGCGCAAGAGCATCTGGGCTATACTGCGCCAGAACTTGTGGGATCAGTCAATGCAGCAGGAAGATGTGGACCTTCGGCCGGGAGAGGGATGTATTCATGAAAATGACGTTCCTTACTCGGTCTGTTTTCTAATTAACTGCATGGAATTAAAGGGCGACTTGGAGAAAAAGTTATATACAATAGCTAAAATGTGATACTATACACCTACCTGTCTATAGTAGCTATAGAGAACCGTGGGCCTATGTACATAGCTCCCCAAGATTTGCCACTTTTTACGGAGTCCAGGGCTGAAGACAAGTTCGTATGAATTTCCTAGTCGAAGAAAGCATGAATAATAATCATAATATTCATCTCACAGGCAACCAAAAAATTGTATGCAAGCACAAAAATTATATAATGCCTGACGGATGACAGGAAAAAAAGCAGGCAAAAAATCAGCTTGACGACTTCCGATTACGCCTCAGATATTAAATTAATTAAACACATAACACCATGAAAAACCGTAAATGAGGGTAGATATTGACATGTAAAACATAAGAAAATAAATTAAACATTGACATGTATATTTCGTTCACGAGAAGTTGGTGTGTAGAACCGTTACAATTTTTCGTAACTGGTTTTTCGCGCGCGAAAATCAGTTTCGAAAGACGCACTACCCTCTACTGCAATGAAATAATCCGTCTATGAGGTAAGCTCCTGAGAATTGTAACGGTTCTACACGCAAACTTCTCGCGAATGAACTGTAGGACGTCAACAACAATATTAATCAACGTTTATTGGCGTAGTGATACCAGCGCCGATGTTATGGCGTGATTAGATGGTGAAACGTTCGAAAGAAAATAAATGCATAGGTGCCAATCTTTCCGATTTACCTGGAAGGCTTCCGATTTTTTATCGATCTTCCAGTCGAAAACGACATTCGGAGATTTCGTCTAAAATCCCCAGTGTTTTTAAAATACTGATTTTTTTTAAAAAAATTAAATACCTATTTTTCTTGATGCATGTTTATTTAAATTTTTGCGCATATGTGCATATTTAATAATAAATATGCATAAATAAATGCAAATATCGGTAAGAACACCAGAAAAATTCGTCTGCCGTTGATGGCGCATGCGTGGCGTGACGTGGAATTTTAGCTCCAGCTATGACGTAGAGTGATGCCCCTGCGCAACGAAATCGCGCATCGGGATTTGTAGTTGTTTGGGGAGGAAAGAAAGAACGGTTGTAAACGCGATATTACTTTGCATTCTGAGACTGTTAAACATAAGAAAGCGTTCGAGGCTGTAGAGTCTAATCATAGTATCAAGCCTTCATTTTTTGCATTTAACGATACCTCCTTTATTAACGCTGAATGTTTATTTACATCGTTTTTGATCGAACATAATTTGCCAATGAATTGCAGCGATCACACGGGGATGCTCTTTCGGAAAACGTTTCCTGACAGCAGTATTGCAAAACAATATGGATCTGCAAAGACCAAAACTTCTGCAATTATGAAAGAAATGTCTGCAAAGGAATCCTCATCACTTGTTGAAAATTTAAGGTGCTATCCATTTTCAATTGCAACTGATGGAAGCAACGATGTTGATTCAAAGCTGTATCCAATAGTGGTAACTTTCTTCGATCCTTTATGTGAAAAAATTGTGAATTGTCTTTTATCTATGCCATCTTTGAAAGAAGATGCTACTGGGTTAAATATTGGAAATCTTCTGGTAAGTGCTTTACAATCTGAAAACTTTCCAATTTCTAATTGTGTTGCCTTTAGCTGTGATAATGCACCTGTTATGATAGGAAAAAAAGCAGGTGTAGCAGCGGTGTTAAAGAATCATCACCAAAATATTGAAATTATGGGCTGTTCCTGCCACCTTATTAACTTAGCAGCTGAAAAGAGTGCTGCATGTTTGCCATTTAAAATCGATGAAATTTTGGTAGACATTTACTATTACTTACAAAAGAGTTCGAAAAGAAAAGATAGGTTGAAAATTCTTCAAGAATTTCATGAGACTGATATAAAAAAGGTACTAAAACACGTTAGCACTCGTTGGTTGTCTGTTGGAAAGTGCTTAGAGCGTATAATCCAGCAGTGGCAACCTTTGATCAGTTTTTTTAAGGAAGAGGCCATGAAAAGGAATCAAATCACCCCACTTTCTTTCTTTACTATTCCCTCTATCAAAGTTTTGGTTGAAAATGCAGATAAAGTGAAAGAACGTAACAGCAAAAAAGCATCACAGAAATTAAAAAGGAAAGCTCAAAATTATGTGGATATTTCTAAGAAACAAAAAACTGAAAACTCCATGTCTCGTGAAGAAAGGTTGTTTTATTTTCTGTCGGAAGATATCAATAAGGCTTTCTGTTTATTTTTATCTTATACTGTGCCTGTATTTAAAAAAGCAAATGCTCAATTTCAGTCTGCGGAACCACATATTCATATGCTAAAATCTCTTCTCTTAAAATTGTACAGAGAAATGCTAGTGAAATTTGTAAAACCAAGCATCATAAAATTATGTAGTGATATTTTGAAAGTCCACTATCATGAGAGGAGTAATCAAAAAGATGATGTTGATATCTTAATTGGAAATGGAACACTGAAAGTAATCCAAGATTTTAACATCCATGATAAAAATGAATTTTATGAAAACGTCAGAAGCTATTTCATAGCAGCATGTGACTACATGCACAATAAATTTCCTTTTGAGTTAGAAGTGTTACATCAGGCAGAGGTTCCACAAATATCGAATTTTGAAAATGCATCATTTTCCAGCTTAAAATATTTTACAGAAAAATTTCCTGTTCTTTTGTTCAATAATACAGAAGATGAAGCTGTTGATGCTTTACAAACAGAATTCAGTGAGTTCCAGGCTTTCGAAGTTCCACAAACTGTGAGTAATGAAGGTAGCATTGATGCACAATGGGCAGCCATAGGTAAAATAAAAAATGATACTTGTGAATTAAAATTTAAACGACTTTCTCAGGTTATGCTGTCAATACTTACGATCCCTCACAGTAATGCAGCATGCGAGAGAGTCTTCAGTCAAGTGAAGAAAATTAGAACTGACTTCAGGTCAACCATGTCTGATGACACATTAGAAAATTTACTAATAGTTAAATGCAGACAACATGTGAAATGTTACGAGAATGTATTTGACAAAAAATTTCTCAAATGCAAAATCTTGCACTACAGCATTTGTAAATTCTAAGAATTAATATTGCGTTTAATACAGTTTAATCCTCTATTATTATTAATTTAATAAATACTTAATTTCCTCATTGTGCCCTTTTTTCATAAATTATGTATGATTTTGTTTAATTAAAAAATGGTGGCCTGCCCACGCGTGCGTGATTGACTACAGATTTTTCACTTCTAGAAGTTGGCACCTACGTAATTTTTTCTGCGTTCGGTGGGACCTGAACCCACGATCTTCCACTTGCCTTCTTCGTCAGTTCAGGCCCCACCGAACACAAAAAACATTTCTTTTCTTTCGAACGTTTCACCATCTAATCACGCCATAACATCGGCGCTGGTATCACTACGCCAATAAACCTTGATCAATATTGTTGTATAATTTAATTTGCGTAGTGTTCGATTTACATAAATATAGAACGTAATAAAATAAATTAAATATCGGCATGTAAGATGTAATAAAATAAATTAAACATTGACATTTAAAACGTAATAAAATAAATTAAATATTGACATATAGGACGTAATAAAATAAATTAAATATTGACATATAGGACGTAATAAAATAAATTAAATATTGACATGTAGGACGTAATAAAATAAATTAAGCATTGACATATAGGACGTAATAAAATAAATTAAACATTGACACGTCATATTTGAATGAATGAGTGAGTGAGTGAGTGAGTGTTTGGGAAGGAAGGAATTAAAGAAAGAAAGAAAGAAAGGGTGGCCTGGCTGGCTATGCTGGCCTTATATCGATTTAACCTGCGTCTGAAGAGGGACCTACGTTCAGAGTCGTTTGGACACATTTTGGGGAGAGCTGGGAGTCAATCACTTTTGGGGGGGAGGGGGGAGGGGTCCCATTTTATACTAACTTAACTACATTTATTCCCCGTCTCTTGTTGAAAGTTGTTCGAGGGACAGATTACAGTACATAGAAGAGGCACATCCGAAGCGACCTAAATTGAGATCTGCACCTATAGTTCGTTCGCGAGAAGTTGGCGTGTAGAACCGTTACAATTCTCGGGAGCTTACATCACAGACGGGTTATTTCATTGCAGTAGAGAGTAGTGCGTCTTTCGTAACTGGTTTTTCGCGCGCAAAAAAAAACAGTTACGAAAGATGCATTACCCTTTACTGAAATGAAAATAACCCGTCAGTGATGTAAGCTCAAGAGAATTGTCACGATTATACTCCAACTTCTCGCGAACGAACTATACTCTGGTTGGCCTTAGTAGGTAGGTAGGTTTGAATCGTATTTATATACGCAAGGTTATAAAAACATATTCTTAGGCACTTGAATTTTTTACAGCTATCTTTAAAAACTATTTATAAACAACTGATTGATCAAAATTTTAAGAAAAAGTGAGAGTGTGAGAGAAAAATAGATCATGTTTATAATTCTTTTTTTTCACAGACAGCTAATAAAGAATTTTCTCATAGTATCCATATGATTCAATTCTAAAATTATGTTAACTTTAAAATTATTTTTTGAATTGAAGAACGTTTTGTTTCAAGACGTACTTTTCGAAAAGTATAGTTGTTGAGAGAATTTATAAATAAATTGCTGAACCCGTATTTTCCAGCTTCGTCATTTACAATTCCAATGGGTAAATCAAAAGGGGCATGTCCAAGCCAATTATAAAGGATCATCATTTCAAGCGCTGGCAGAAATATCTGAAACATGAGCATCCTGCAATCGAGAAAAAAAATAATAATGATTTCATAAATCAAACAAAACGTTGAATGCAATTTGTGAATCATTGAAAACATTGGACAAAAATTATATACCTACGTTTTATGTGAGCAAAAGCGTATTAAATTTGAAATATAAAATATTACAAATTCACTAATTTTAATGCAGATATCCACTGCCTGATTATTTACATACACACACACACGCGCGCGCGCACACACACACACACACACACACAAAACAGCGTTACTACGCTCATGGCGCGATGTCTTGATCGGTGAAAGTATTAATAATGAATAAAAATACCATTGGGCCATTAAAACCGGATTTGTAGCCTGCTGACGACATGCCAGCATCCGGAACGCCGTTGGGATAACTATCGGTAACCCAGCGACGTGAAAAAGGCTATCTCAGACTCTGATGATATGAACCATAATGAAAATATGAATGGAGCATCGGTTGTCTCGCTCTTAAATCAGAACCGCGTTCGGACTTTAAGCAGAGGGGCCAGTTCGAAAAATATGCAACAGTCTCTCCTTGGAGGTGTCGGCGGTTGTAGCGGCGCCTCCAACTGTACGGCTACTAGAACCAACACAGCCCAAAGTGCTTTGCAGCCTAGTATAGGTGCAACCACTAGGGCTGAAAGACCACGCCAGCGCATGTCATGGACAATAGATATGAACACCTACATCATGCGCACCTACTATACGATTACAAAGCTGGAAACAGACATGACAAATTACAGACCCACACTTCACGCCAAATTCGCACAACAGTACCCACACCTGGACATCAGTATAGAAAGGATAACAACCCAACGCAGGAACATAATAACCAGAAATCTCTTAGCAGAGCCCATACTACAAAGGTTAAGAGATGAAGTCGCCAATGACCTGGCAAACACTTCAACCAGTGTGGCCAACCCTGAAGCACCAGCTAGTAGCGCAAGAGAACCGCTCCAACCAAGCATAGAAGAAGAAGAGAGGAGGGACGTGGAGAAAATGGAAGAAGGTTTCCAATGTGCCCTGGCGGAATATGAAGGCTCGGATGCCGCAACAAGGCCAAGAATACCACGCCAACCGGCATCTTGGAAACTCTGCAAAGCAACCAAGATCCTCAATGAACATACTCTACCACTACACCTACAGAACCACAACTCCCTACAGGAAATACACACCGCCATATACTGTGCAGCAGTAGCGGCATCACGCGCCAATGGGTACGAAGTAAGGAACGAAGGCCGAAGTAACAGAGGAAACAAAGCCCAACCACCATGGCAAGTGAGACTGGAGAAAAGAATAGAAGAGCTCCGCAGCAGCATAGGGCGAATAACCCAGTACATGCAGGGAAATAGGGGTAAGAAATTAGTGAGGAAAGTGAAGATGGCCCTTAAGAGAAATAGGATTCATACAAGACACGAAGAGCCCAATAAACACATCAGCGAATATCTGGATACCCTCAAACAAAAACTGGGTGTATACGCCAGAAGACTCCGAAGATACAAAGACTATACCAACAAAAAACAACAGAACATGCAATTCCAAGCAAACCAGAAGGCCTTCTACAGGAAGCTTCGAGAGACCCCAGCGAACAAAGACAAGTACGAAGCCCCAAAGCCAGCAGAAATAGAGACCTTCTGGAAGACACTATGGTCCAATGAAGTACAGCACAAAAGCGCCCCCTGGATTCAGCAAGAAATGGAGGCTACGAGAGGAATAGAGGAGATGGAGTACACGGGCATCACGATAGAGGAACTCCAGCAGGTAATCCAACGTACGCACAACTGGAAAGCACCCGGTATTGACGGCATACACAACTTCTGGTACAAGAAATTTACCAGCGCCCATGGCCCATTAGCCAAGGAACTTACGGCGATAATTGAAGACCCCAGCAAAATGCCTGAATTCCTCTGCAAGGGAATAACTTACCTCCTACCGAAGGACCAGGATACCAGTAACCCAGCGAAATACCGACCCATTACGTGCCTTAACACCCTGTACAAGATACTCACGGGGTGCATCTCTGAAAAAATAAGCCGGCACAGCGAAAGCAACAACTTAATGACGGAAGAACAAAAGGGATGCCAGAAAGGGACTCTGGGATGTAAAGAGCAGCTTACCATCGACTCAGTTATCCTGGAACAAGCAAGAAAACAAAAGCGAAAACTCAACACCGCATACATAGACTACAAGAAGGCTTTCGACTCTGTTCCGCACTCGTGGCTCCTTGAAATACTCAGCATATACAAAGTGCATCCCTCAATCATCCGATTCCTACAGAGCAGCATGAAACAATGGAGAACCCGGTTACAGCTAAACACGCCAGACAGTAAAATAGAAACGGCCGAGATCCCCATCCGCCGCGGAATCTTTCAAGGAGACGCACTAAGCCCCCAGTGGTTCTGCTTGGCGTTAAACCCCTTGTCAAGGATGCTGAACACAAGTAAATACGGATACATGCTGAAGAAAGACAAGAGAAACCTACATAAAGTCTCCCACCTCATGTACGTAGATGACATCAAGCTATACGCGCCAACAATCACCCAACTCCGACAACTCATCAGTATAACAGAGACATTCTCCAAGGACATAGGAATGGAATTCGGCCTCGATAAGTGCAAAATACAGAAGAATAGCAAAGAAGATTTACCAGGCATCGAACTCGAAGACGGGAGACTACTGAAGACCTTGGACGAGGGCGAAACCTACAAATACCTAGGGATAATGCAAAAACGGCAGCAGGAGCACAAGAAAGTCAAAGTCCAGCTCACGCAAGCATTCCAAGAAAGACTTAGAAGCATTGTGAAGACGAAACTGAGCGGGAAGAACACCACGCAAGCAATTAACGCATATGCGGTACCAGTGCTCACCTACTCCTTCGGGATCATCAAATGGTCCAACACTGAACTAGAACAACTCCAGCGGAAAATGAGAACCATCCAGAGAAGAGCCGGACAACTACACCCTGCAACGGCAATTGAACGGCAAACACTACCCCGGGAAGAAGGAGGACGCGGACAAGCGGACCTCAAAGACTTACATGACAAGCAGATCCAGAGCATGAGGCAATACTTCCAGTTGAAGAGTCCCCGATCGCCACTCATCCAAGCCATAATACAAGCAGATGCAAATTACACGCCACTAAACCTGTGTAGTACCGAAGAGCGTGTCCTCGAAACAGCCAACGAACAGAAACTGAGAACTTGGGCCGGAAAACCATTACATGGCAGGCACTACAATGACCTGCAACAACCACACGTTGACAAAAAGGCATCAAATTCTTGGCTGGCCAAAGGCACTCTCCAGCCAGAGACAGAAGGATTCATGCTAGCCATCCAAGACCAAGTGATCGCAACAAGGAACAATCAGAAATTCATCCAGAGAAAAGACATAGAAAGCGACAAATGCAGACACTGTCATGCGGCATCGGAGACAATCCAACACGTGATGGCAGGATGCAAGATCCTTGCGCAGTCAGACTACAAACATAGACACGATCAAGTAGCGAAAATAGTCCACCAGAAATTGGCAGCGAATGCTGGCTTTCTGACAGAAAAATGCCCGTACTACAAATATGAGCCAGAGACCGTGCATGAGAACGAAACACACAAGCTTTACTGGGATAGAGCAATCATAACAGACAAGACAGTCCCACATAACCGTCCTGACATAACCCTCGTCGATAAATCGAATAAGACCACGTACTTAATCGACATAGCAGTACCCAACACCAATAACATACAGACAACCTACACAACGAAAATCACCAAGTACCAAGATCTCAGACATGAAGTACGAGATATATGGGGTATGGAAAAGATCCTCATCATCCCGTTAGTCATCTCAGCAACAGGGATAGTACCAAAAACGCTTGCGACGAATTTGGAGATACTCAACATTGACCCAAACACCTACATTGAAATACAAAAAGCCACAATCCTAAACACGTGTCACATTGTCAGGAAGTTTCTAGACATGGCACATTAAGAAGTGATGTAAAAAGAGGCTTGGGAACATGGCGCTCTGCCCGTCCCAAAGCCTGTTTCCGCCAAGAATGGGCGAGGAAAACTTTTATATATATATATATATATATATATAGAATATGAATACCATTTTGTAAACGAGTGTCATTATCTGGGATGAGGGGGTTTAAAAGTAAAATTTATAACTTTTACCTCCATTTATATAAAATTATATTCTATATTTTAGAAATATTAATGATGCTCTTTGCTGATCACCTCATAAGGCGAGAGTCTTCAACCTTTGCAGTCCAAGAGCCAATTTTGCTTGTTCTATTTGGCTCGCGGGCGGATGCGTATGGAAGCAAAAACATTTACAATGTTTTTAGTTATTAACATATACGTAAAGCGAAATCAAACCTTCAGTGAAATTTTTGGCATTGTTTATTTTTAACAAGCCTGTCAATATTAGGTCTTATATTTGATGTCACAACCCTAAAAGTATTTTCAAGGCGGACATTAATTTTTCTGGTCCTAATTTTTGAGTTTACCAACCTCATTCTCAAAAAGAGTTGTTCGCAGACGTAAGTGCTCTCGAATAGTGACAACATTTTCAGAGCATGCTGTCGGATGGTTGGGAAGATGCTTTTATTGACAGATTCCAAAAAAGATTCCATGAATCGTACATTTAATTTTTTTTTACACCATTGTTGCACTGAAAATCCATAAAACTGCTCTGAATGCCTGAATACGCTATAAACCAAAGTAAAACAAGATTAAGAGAAGACCGCCCGTGACTTTGGTTCTCTAGCATTTTAAAATATTTATTACGAAATGTGAGAAAATGAGCAGAATAAAATAAAATACATAGATTTAAGACTCAGGGGGAGCAAAGGGCGTATTTTTGTGTGAAACAATTTTTACTTTTCCACGAGCCGACAGACCACGGGTTAAAGACCCTTGTTATAAGGCAACTTCTAATTTTATAGATATCTCTGAAAGGCAACCCCCGAAATGTTTTCTTCGCATAGAAGAGTATTTTAGATATATTAGCTATGTATCTTATTAAATTGTTAACTTAACTCATTACAACTGTGATAATCTATAAAAGTATAACTGCTGCATTGAAATTTGTTGTGAAGCATTTTTAGACGGAATACACCGCACACAGATGAATAGAAGTTCATGCAGTTAATTTTTAAACTGCTTATGGACGGTCTCGTTATTAAATGCTATTATTTTCAGGATGACACATTATGAAATACAGCCCGTAATATTTCGACATGGGATAGGATATTATCTGAACTGGAAAAACAAAAACACAAATGCAGGTTCGCAAACAGATTAAATACAATAATGAGATAATAAAATAATAAGATAATAAAATAATAATCTAACTAATAAGATAATAAAATAATAATATAACTAATAAGATAGTAAAATAATAAGATGATAAAATAATAATATAACTAATAAGATAATAAAATAATAAGATAAATAATAAGATAATAAAATAATAATAAAACTAATAAGATAATAAAATAATAATATAAATAATAAGATGGTAAAATAATAAGATAATGAAATTATTGAAGCCTCCTCTGCTAGCTGGGATTTTATATGAGAAAATTTGCATTTTAAATTGACGTCTTATACAAAAAGTCAGACCAAAACACTTGGATTTATACACTTTGTGAAAGGTCAAATTGATTGAACTTCTGTGTGTGTGTGTGTGTGTGTGTAGGGGGAGGGGGGAGTTGGCTTCTGTTTATTAAAGTGACGCCAGCTTAATAAAGTGGTGCTGTTTTTTTATTGGTCATCAGATGACCCAACAAACTCACAAATTTTTCTTGTTTTTCAGTATTAAAATAATTTCGCATTTTCTGTTGGAATATAACCACTGACGTACGTAGGGGGTGTTGAATAGGAAGTTGTATCCGCCCATTGTGAGATGAAACTTTATATATATATATATGAATATATATGGAGTTATAGCTCCGTCACTCCCATTATGAACATTCTGCATACGCTTATCAATAGAACTCTCATTTTAATGTAATTATAAGCATTTGTAAAGTATTTAACAGATATTTACGACATTATTAGAATCAAGGCTAACTTATTTACATCGCAAAATCTAACATTTTTAATAAGTGCATTGTTTATGAAACTGCCGCCATCTTTACAATAATATTTTATCGCTCTCATACCTTCACAATTTTAGATATTTAAATTGAGAAAGGCAATGAAAAATTAATGGCTTAAACTTATGTATTTTTGGTGACGATCTCTCTTATTTGTCAACGTTAAGGATAACTGAAATAAAAGAAGTAAAAATTAAATTCATGAAATTTCCACACTATTTCGTTTCAGAAACTTACTTGCTGTGCCACTATAGTCTTGAATGGTTAGTTTATATTTACTTTCTTCGTTGTCAATGAAAAATATATCGTATACTGCGTATTTGTAGTCACTTTCGACATCGGTCAGATCAAACCGAACGGAATATAATCTTTGGTTTGTCAAGGCAAATATATTGTCATTCCCTAAAGGTAAAGAAATCTGTATATAATTAATAACATAACTAATAATTGTCTTGCATGTTCAATGTCTTTTCTAATTAAGTACGTTGTCTTACCTAACCAAAAATCCTTTTCTACATCTCCAAAACCTTTTTTGTAACTAGCCCAGTCCTTATAGAAATAATCAACCGATCTCAGAAAATTGCCACGCCTTTGAAGAACCTTCAAAATCCATCCACAATCAATAAACCAAATTGATAATAAGTGAAGTATAGCAAGTATTTCGTATCAGAACTATAGAAAATATTTCATATCACACATATAGAAAATATGTCACGTCAAAAGTATAGAAAATAGTTCATATGAAGTATAGTAAATATTTCATATAGAAGTATAGAAAATAGTTGATACGAAGTATAGTAAATATTTCATATTAAAAGTTTAAAAATTTCTTCATATGAAGTATAAAAAATCGTTCACATGAAGTACAGAAAAATTTTAACATAAGTTATAGTAAATATTTCGAATGAAGTATGATAAATATTGCATATGAGGAAAAGTAGTTCTCCATATTAGCTCAATAGTATTTATTTTCTTTTTAATATCTTTCATTTAAGAATATAAAAATTAAATAAACAAAGATTTGAAAAATATTACAGTCCATCCACCACCATCTGTTCCCATGTCGCAATAGACTTGTAGGGCTTTGACGTCAAATAGTTTATTTTTTGGCCAAATATTATAGACACCATTCATGTTAAAACCAAGCTGCAATAATTCTGCGCAATCCATTGGTTTCAGCGTCTGGTTTGAAAACGCCCCTGAATCTGAAACCATATTAAAAATAAGTATTCAATATTAACGAACTTATTTTTATTGAACTAACTCCATATTCCTTAATGTTCCATAAATATATAAATAGCCCAGTAGCATAACAATTAAAAACTCATTGCGGTCCTATGGGGGATCAAGTGCCTCTATAATATTTTGTGATGCGGCTTAAAAGAAAATAACGTATTTTGATATCCAATTGGGGGGGGGGGCTTGAACCCGTGAGTCCTCCCTTTCCTACGCCACTGTAGTAACCTAAATAGAACCATTTTAAGAATTCTGTTTTCTTTCCTATACAGGGTGTCCGAAAAAGAATGTACCTTTTCCAATGACTTCTGTTGTTGTGTGAGCGCCATCTTGAAATAATTGTGGTCTTGGGAACGGTGGGTATTTCAATCAAAACTTGGAGTATTTAATAGCAATCCTCGTCACTGACACCTCTCCCCACACACTGGGCACCTGTGCCCAAAATAAAGAAAATGGTACGTTCTTTTTCGGACACCCTGTATATTCAAACCTCAGTAATGCGAACATGCTTAAAGCATAGGCGTAACTTAGGTATTAAATAAGTTTATAACACAAACTGGGGGGAATACAAAACTCTAAAATTGTAGGTGAAAAAGTACGGTTTTGCCTCTTTCCTAAAAACACTGAGGGGAAAACACCCCCTTGCCCTCTCCAGATTACTATTCTATGGTTTAAGGGGGTTTCAAGTATTACGTAAGCAATATTTTGGCCATTTCACTAGTAAGCAAAATTTAACATTGGCTAACACAGGAAAATAAGGCAACTCACCCACAAAGATGATGAAAAAAAAAAAAGCCTGTCTGGGAATACAGCGCTGCCCCCTTCGGCGGCCACCTTTCCCAATAATCTCCTTGCACAAACCACCACCACTACCCGCAAAGATGCTTACGTAATACTTGAACGTTCCTTAACCTGAACTGTATTTTCTGAACCCCATAAAATTTTATATTAATAGAAATACAACCCTATCCTTGCTGGGTAACGTGAACAAGTTTAAAAATAAACTATCTTTTCGATGTCATGAGCATTCACATTAATAAGACTCGACTGTGTACGTATTTGAGAAAAAATAGTCTTTTTATTACTGGATAATTTTTGGCAATTATCAAAATATTTGACGGTTAAAATGCGTATTGTGATTTAACCCCCCCCCCCTCACGAAATCTCTTACTGACTTAAGACATTTTATTTAACCTTCACACATCAATCCACTGATAAATAAATCATGAAGCCCCAACCCCATGGTCTATCGTAAGCACATACCAAAAGTATTGACTATTTCCTCAGCTTGCTTGCGTTTTTCCTCAGGTTTAACTTTCTTTGCTTTTGTTTGCTTTGTTTTGCTTTGTTTTGCTTTGTTTATCATTCTTTACTTTTATTTGTTTGTTTTGCTTTGTTTACCATTCTTTGCTTTTGACATTTTTTCACGATTAAAGTATAAAGTTTGTTTCAGAACGCATTCTTAAACATTAGGCCAGCGTAAAGGCAAATTTAAGGTGCTGATTATATTTCATAATACTTTTATCGAAATTTATTTCATTCCTCAGGCTTTAACAAATATTTGCAGTCATACACTTCATTTACCAGGAATTCATAAATTTTTACCATTATTCATTTCTTTCACTAGGATTCTATAAATATTTACCATCAGGTCAGGTTTTGCACATAAACAAATTATTACTTGTACATAAATCAGTTGATATACACATAACTTTTGAAAACTTCATGTAATGAAGAAATGACCCCCATCCTTACATATGCACTTCTAATGTATATTTCCCTACCGCACGGACGTTTTAATATTTTTGTCGATTCAACAAAAAATATGAATTATTTTGACTAAAATATCACTATTTTAATAGGATTAAAATGTCTTACGAAATGGTGGATTCGTAATATTTCTTGGCGTACTCGCTTGTTCCTCATCTTGGGGTGGGCATTTGCCGGTCACATTAACTGGTGTCGCATCTGCAGCTATTACCAAGTTTTGATGAATCAAAAAAGCAGTGAGGAAAATGACAGTTTTGGATATGAACCTGCAAAAATTGATGAAATGTTAAAATTGTATGGTATTTTGTATGGACGCCATTTTGTGTACAATGCAATTTTGTATATAATTGTAGAAAATAAATAAAGACATGATTATTTTTATTATTATTATTATATTTTAATTACACTATTAGTATTGACATAAATCACTATTTCTGTTATAATATGGCTTTCCAACGGGATATATATTGTCAAATTGATAGTTTAATATTTTATAATAATAATAGTTTAATATTGAATGTAAATATTATTCAAATGCAAACTTTGCCCCAAATACCCACTGAATTTTCATCGTTGTTTCTACAAAGCATGTAAAAATAAATATAAGTGAGAGGGACACATAAATACATACCTAAATTGTTTTAATTGCAAAGAATAAGGATAGCATAAAGCGGGATCTCAACATTTCATTTACTGTCAGAGAGATAAACTAGACCAGATTGATCATCGATATTAGAGAGTTATCCAGAAATGAAAAACAAAGAATAAAAGGGTGAAACGACAGAATGAAATTTATTCTGTATCTTCATAGGCAGATGTACAAAACCATTCTCTTTAGATCTGTTGTAAATCTTTAAATACGTTGTGTTGCTCTTGAATCTCTTAATGTCTCGTGATTCAATTGAGATCTGTCATAAATCTCTTAATCTAACGTATAACCCTTGAACCTCCTGATGTCTTGTGTAGTTTATGATTCTCTTGAGATCTTTTGTGTAGCTTTTGATTCTTTCGAGATACCTTATGTAGCTTTCGATTCTCTTGAGATTTCTTATGTAGCTTTTGATTCTCTTGAGATTTCTTATGTAGCTTTTGATTCTCTTGAGATCTCTTATGAATCTTTTGTGAGTTTTCTGGAAAACATTTTAAGATCTTGCTGGAAAATCTTTTCAAATCTTTCTGGAAAATATTTAAGACCTTTCTAGAAAATCTTTACAGATCTTTCCAGGAAACCTTATAACTTCCTTCTGGAAAATCTTTTTAAATCGTTTTGGAAAATCTCTTAAGAAGTATATAAAATCGGTTAAGTACTAAATAAAAATGTCTCGCTAATCCAAAATAAGTGAGAACGAGACCTGTTCGGATTAACTGAAACATTTATCACAGAATTTACTGTAAGCTGTAATTCTCTGACGTGTGTATGTTTTAGTGTGCACGTGTAGTAGACAACAGACGACGGGCGGGCGACTGAAAATTTCCACTTCCTTTATGGAAAATTTCAATTAGTTGGCAAGGCCCAATGTGCTATTTGTTTGCGTCTTGTTAGCCGGCTGCAACGGCAGCCGATTGAAAAGAAAATTGGATTAACCGGATTCTTGGATTAGCGTGGTTAGGATTCACGAGACTCTACTGCACGCTACACATTGAAGCGATCTGTCGTAAGATTCGTAAATTAAATACAGTCCTCTACACCAGTGGCGCGCAAACTAAGGGTCGCCAAATTTAAAGAAATTTATTTGACAATAAAAAATATAAGGCTTTTCTTCCACAAGTATAAGCTACAAGTAAACGTTGACGATTTAAAAGTCTACGGTCTATCGAGGGGTCGCGACAAAATTTTACACAAAATGGGGTTCGCGACAAAATTTTACGCAAAATAGGAGTCGGAATTGAAAATAGTTTGCGCACCACTGCTCTACCCGATAGTATACTTCTACAAAAAATATGACAGATTTTTGAGTAATTTATAATCCGAATGAAATTTAAAATCGAGAAATATTTTGCCTGATTAAATAACAAATTGATTGAAATAAATCTTTTCTTTTTCAAATCGCAATTAAAATAATTTGACCGTATGTACACTTGTAAGCTGTGATGAAAAAGCTAAAAGGCTTGTTTGATGGTCAAAGTCCCTCAAGGATTTGGTACTTGAGTCATTTTGCATACCTCCGAAATTTATGCGAAAACTCAAAAATAGCAATAGAAATCAATAACAATTATTTTGATTCTATAGTTCTAATGATTGTTAATTACACGGACACAAAAGAACTCAAATTCTCGTGCTATTTATAAATTAAAATAATTGAAACGAATACCATTAGATGAAGAACTTTGAATAAACGGACATCCATATAGCTTTTTTTTGTGTTCATTAATACTTAGCTTCAGCTATATATTGTAGAGCTACTTTATTTAATAATACTTTGCTTTGCTTTTTTTTGTGGTTTTACGGCTCAAAGACTACAATGGTCATGCTGCGCCGGGACCTACTGTTTTCCGAGGAATCCGAAACTCTTAAGGCCTAGGGAACCAAACTCCGGACTACAGTGAACAGTGCGATCTTTATGAGATCTCTGAGTAAGCGTTCTTTTTGCACTGCTGAGAGCTTTTGCACGCCGGATTAGCGGCGCACTAGGAGAACG
The DNA here is from genome assembly GCA_006491805.2 of Dysdera silvatica. Taxonomy (NCBI): domain Eukaryota; kingdom Metazoa; phylum Arthropoda; class Arachnida; order Araneae; family Dysderidae; genus Dysdera; species Dysdera silvatica. Next base: position 66,811 of record QLNU02013783.1, read on the forward strand.
CGTTACCACACTGCGCCACCGCAGGGCTATTTCATAATAATAATAATAATAATAATAGCTTGAAAACCAAGCTGAATAGCAAGAACATCACACAAGCAATTAACTCCTTTGCATTCCCAGTACTAACATACTCCTTTTGGAATCATCAAATGGTCAAACATAGAACTAGAGGATCTACAACAGGTAATGAGAACTACACAAACAAAATACAGACAACTACATCCGTCAACAACCCAAAGAAAAACTATTCCCTCTAGAGGATGATGGACGAGGACAAATCGACCTGAAAGATCTCCATGAGAAGCAAATCCATAACATGATGCAGTCCTTCTTTGAAAAGCGTACGCAGTCTTCTCTCATCCAAGCATTAGTAGACACAGATACTTCTTACACAGTCTCAGTGCCGATAAAGAAATACCACCCGTACACATTGAAAAGAAACTGAAGGAACAGGCAGGCAAAGCACTTCATGGCAGACACTATAATGATGATAATAAACAGCCTCACATTTATAAGAAATCCTCGAACACATGGCTAACTCAAGGAACCTTACAACCGAAAACGGAGGGAGTCATTATGGCAATCCAGAACCAGTTCATAAGAATAAGAAATTACCAGCGATACATCTTGAAGAAGAATATAGAAAATGAACAATGTAGGCAATGTGACTTAACATCTAAAACAATACAACACGTAATATCAGGTTGTAAGATAATTTCCCAAATAGACTACAAATACCGTCAAATTTAAAAAAAATAAGACCAAGTGTCAAAAATAATTCACCAAAACTTGCTGTCAGAAACAACTTGATTGCCAACAAAAACCCTTACTACAAATACCAACCACAAACAATTCTACAGAACAAAACGCACAAATTGTACTGGTATAGGAATATTATAACAGACAAGACGACACCACACAACAGACCAGACATAATCCTAATACACAAAACCAGAAAAACCACATACATCATAGATGTAGAAATACCCAACACAAATAACATTCAGAACACATACACCACAAAAATGACTAAATACCAAGACTTAAAGCAGAAGGTCAG
>QLNU02013783.1:67970-82040 GCA_006491805.2 Dysdera silvatica
GCTTTATATAATGAAATATGGGGATATAATTTGCGAAATATACAATATACTCACATGATAGAGGTCATATGGAGTGTTTTACGCGCATAAGGAAATGGATATGCCTGTTGAGAAATATTTCCATTTTATAGATCTGCTAAGGATGTTTCGCTCTCGTTGCATCATAAGTGCGAAAATGCAACATCCGCAATTCTGTTTTTCTGATAATTGCTTTTGAAGGTTAGTTTGCAGGAAAGAAATTAGCTATTGTCTGTGCAGCCATTTGATAAGAGCGTTCTTCTGAGAAAAGATACCTTTCGCAGTCGTTTTCCTATCGCAAGTGAATGTAATTCGTATTTTGAAAATATAGTACCAGTTACTTTTGTTAAAGTAAACGTTCAACAAAGTAACATTACTTTCGAATTTGTAACTCAAAAATTTTACGAAAAGAGTAGTCGATTACTAATTACGATAATAAAATTATTATAGCTATTTGAAAGCATTACGGTAATGGTGGCTACGTATTTGTATGCTTCGACAAGTTCTGTAACTATACAGCATCTTAAAATTTCCAGCTCATTTATGTAACTGTGCTTTCTAATAATATTTTATTAAGACGCGTGCTATGACTCATAAAGGTAATTACATGAGATCAATGTTTGTCATGAATTTATGTAGTTTCTGAGCATAAAATATAAATAGACCAAAAAATCATAACATATCATATAAAATATATTTCAAGCTATCTTTAAAAATTGCAGAACGGAAGTTTAGGATGGTCCATATTATTTTTTTATATATAAAAATATATGCTATGTACAGCACCTTGTGCATATTATGTCATATGCTGATATACATATGCACATATAACAATAAAATCTCTCGACCACCTAAATTAATCGGCCACCTCTTTTCCGAAACGGACTTTTTGCTCATAGACTCAATGCTCAATTTTACTCTTCCAGAGACCGCCACTTTTCCTTTAGAAGAAACCACATTTAAAAAAGCGAGAAGAGGGAATTTCACTTTCTTTTAACTTATTGAGCACAGAGTCGTCTCTACCATTAGGCCAAGGTAGGCGACCGCCAGAGATGGCAAAATAGCGTAAAGAAATTCATTTTAAATCAAAGAAAGAAAGCACCGACCTCTAGAATTGTGTGACGTGAAAATAATTAAAGACAAGCGCTGTAATACATAGCAGTTATCAGCTTTTGTATGGTAGGCCCTGATGAACAAATAACTCTATTGTTGCTGTCATCGTTTTTCGAAAATTTGTTGACCAGAGCTTTATTTCTGTCTTGGTCCATGATTCGTAATGCCCTTTCCACAAAGACAAACGACACCATTTTGGCATAACTTTCATGCTTCCCGGCGCAGGGTGGAGGGCCATTAAGATTTGAAGCTTGACAGTTCTTGTATCACCAGCCTCTTTTAAACTTTTCAGCGCAACTTTCCGCATTAAGATCGTTATCCTGACCTTTGGTCGAAAATTTTCCTCCTGCATGCCATTGAATCATAGAATCATTTAAAGGAAGAAAACCATTTTAAAATAAAATAAAAGTTTGGATTTAGAGGTACATAAATTTTAACTTGTATCCCCGGGCAGCTGTTTTTCTACTTTCTTCGTTTAAATATTATTTATTTGTTCCCAAATTTATTTTAAGTCTCTGTAATCTATCTTAAACTCGAAACTTTTTACATCCTCTATAAATTTATTTCCTTAAATTTTATTTTGTTTTTTTACATCCCAAAACTACATAGCAGTTCAAAATACTTAAGATATTGCATGACATGTGTAAACTATTTCCACAAATTACCGTTATATTAACATATTGGTTTCTAATTACAAATGCGCAAGTGCGTATAAATGTGGTATGCATTGAAGCAGAATTTTAGCCTTAGTGAGAACAGCGGATATATTCATATTTGCAGAATTAGGAGCATTCGAAACAGGGGAGGACACACACTTTCATTTTGGGGGGAGTCAAGGACAGAATTTGCAATGGTCTTGGAATAACACCCTTCATTTTTCATGAAAGTTGGAATTTTTTACAGTGAAAAAATATATTTTTGGGTACCAGGCCCTCTGTGTTCGCCCTTAGTTCGAAGGCCTAGTTAGCCGATATTGTTGTAGTACAAATATATTGGATATCATTGTTTGTCTCTAGTGCTAACGACAGACAACAATTAAAATACTTTAGAAAACGCTCAAACCCTGAAACAATAAAAGTTTTTATTTTACTCAAAGAAACCAGTGAGGAAGGTATACATCCTCATAAAGTATTCGTTAATAGCTTCCAATTTGGTCCTGTTGGCATTCGAGATACGCATCAAATGATAATAGCAGAATACTAATGAATACCTAAATTATAATTATTAAAATTAATCATGAGTAATTTGCGGTCTTACTTTCGTTATTATACAGCCCAAAATACGCGCTAATTTACTTTAAACAATATGCGATACGTATTCACTTTAAATCATTTCATTCATGAATTTGATCAATGAAAATCATCAATTTGAATCATTCATTCATGAATGTCCTTTGAACTGTTATTCATTCCATAATCATAATTTCTTCGAATGAAAATTTCCAACATTTTACTTCAATCCTCGTGTATTTCGAAGAAGAAGAATGAATATATTCCATATTAAATATCAAGACCTCCAATGAAATACGAAATCATATCTTACTTGCCGTGCTGCTGTAATTTGAATAGTCAAATTTTACTTCTTGCTTTCATCTTCAATGAAAAACGTACCGTATAAGGCGTAGCGGAAATTCCCTTCCACGTCGGTGAGGTCGGAACGAATGGAGTATAATTTTTGATTCGTTAAGGCAAGCATGTTATCATTTCCTATAAAATTTGAAGTACATTAAAAACAAGGATGGTTAAAAAATTACAGCTTTTTTCCAGATAACATTTTTTTAATTAGAACAAAGAACAACGTTGACATTTATATGGGTGTAATACATGTAAATAACAATGGCAAAGCTTCGTTCAAGGCAATGGGTAATCTCCAAAAAAATTTGCTCGTTAAATACGAGTTTCAAAAATACTTGTTCTCTAAAAGCAGTTAAACTGTATTGCGTTTAATCATTATACCAGATAAAAACCGTACTTTCGTCGCTAAATCTGGAAACACACTAAATCCGAGCTCATTAGAATTAGGTCCTACTGTATTTTACATCCACCCACCAAAAAAATTTCCCCTCTTGATCCACCAGTACCTGATAAGAACAAAGTTGTTTTTCGAAAATTTGATACATAATATTTCATTGACAACATTGACTTCAAATGCCGGTACTCGAGGTTTTTGAAGATTAAAGTATACTTATAATAATAACAACTTTTATTTATTCTTTATATATAAATAGCATAGTATAATGCTGTTTACATACTGTAGCAGGTCCCAGAAAGATATGGCAGAGTAACAAGCCCAGGACCTATATTTTTTCTAATTGTCGACTTCGGTACTTTTTCCATGTACAAAAGTGTACATGTAAAGCAAAATTATTACTTCTTCTAAAACTTACGTAAATAATTATATTTACGAGGGCGAATCAGAAAGTCTTTGCCCCTATTTTTTATTAGCCAAAATAAGGTTCTACGCCTTAACTTGACGATATAATGAATCTAAAGATTTCAGTCAAATTCGATCAACGCATTTGATGTTAACTTTATATTTATAATTCCAATGTTCATATTTCATAGCAAATGCTTCTGTATATTTCGCAAGACACTGCAGAGATACATTGACTACTAGTTTATCTTTCAAATGAATGACGCTCGGTTCGTTTAAAATTACATGCAAATTGTTTATCTATTCCATTAAACAGTCTGTAAAACTGATATAGATGATGAATAGCACTAGGACTCAATTCAGATCTCAATTTCTAGGCTGTTCTGACCCTTTTTTCTTTTGTCCTTGCGCCATAATGGATCATGATTGCATCTGAGCTGTAAACGTGTTCTTGTCAAACTAACCTACTCATTATAAAGCATGTTCCATAACTTGTAATTTATCATTTCTACGCCTAAACTGGTCAATCGAATGAATCTAGTGTTTTCAGTCAATTTTTTCATATTATATTCGATGTTAACTTACTTTATATTTATCAATGCAATGTCTATATTTCATATCAGATGCTTCTATATATTTCGTAAGACACCACACTGAATACAAGTATTATTTTATCCTTCAAGTGAACAGCGTTCAGCTTGTATATTACATGAAAATTGTTTATCTAATTAAATAATCTGTAAAACTGATATAGACGAATAACACTAGGACTCAATTTAGATATAAATTTCTAAGGTGTTCTAACCTTTGTCCTTTTGTCCTTGCGCCATAAATGATCATGATTTCATCTGTTTTAAACATTCCCTTGTTTTCCAACTAGCCTACTAATCACAAAACGTATTACGTAACTTATAATTTTTTTAAAAATTTTTACTTCTAAACTAAACAAATGAATCTATAGATTTCAGTCAGTTTTCTCATATTGCATTTGCTGTTGATAACTTTGTCTATCAATACAGTGTTTATATATCATATCAGATGCTTCTGTATATTTCACATGATACTACAAAGATATACTGACTACAATTTTTATTTTATCCTTCAAGTGAATGACGTTCAGTTTGTATAAAATTATATAAAAATCGCTTAAATTTTTTTCATCTAATTAAACATTCTGTAAACTGATATAGATGATGAATCACACCAGGAGACTCAATTTCGATCTACTTTTTTCTAAACAGCTCCAATTTTTTCCTTTGTCCTTGGGAGGGGAGGGGAGGATCAGCGGACAAATCTTTAATAGATAACTTGATTTCAATCAATGTCATGTCTTGATAATATGAAACAAAAATACTTTTCAAGAAGCACTTGCTAACCATATTTGGCCCATTCAACTGTTAATCGTAATTTAATATGACTTATCTATTAAAATTTTTATATACGTATGTGTGTTTATGTATATGTATGTGTATATATGTATATATGGATATATGTATGTTTGTGTGTATGTATGTGTGTATGTTTGTGTGTATTTTTGTGTATGTGTACATATGTATGTGTGCTTGTGTTTATAATTTGTGCACATACATTTCATTTAATGCCTTTTGGGACACTAGTGTCTGCCTGACAAATAACGACTATCCTTTCTCTTACATATATTGTGTCCAGTTATATTGTAAATTTTGCGAGAAGTCCTCCATTGTAGGATGCATAATGACCATTACTGTCCTTGCGCCTTAAATATTTAAATTTGTTTGGTTAATAATTTAGCCTATTATCTTGATATGATATAATTTGATGGTCTTACATATGAAACAATTATAAATTCAGGTTTTGTCTATTATGCAATGGGAATTTCGATGCACCGTGTTGGTTCAGTTGGATGTTTTAAATGTAAATTTTAATATTAAAATATTGGTATTTGATAACAGGCTATTACTCTTCGAAATGATTTTTTGTGTCGTATTCGCTATTTAATTAAACGACTATTATTGTGATATGGTGCGCCCAGATGGCTTTTGACCATATACGAATTGATATATATTTTTATATCAAAGTATATTTATATTGAATTACTATATTTTTATATATTTATTTATTTTAATTTTATTTTAATATTCTTTTACTATATTTTATAAATGTCATTCCTGAATAGCGGACATATAACCGATTGTGGCTTTGCGGCCCTTGGGGATTCATTCACTGAGCCGGATAATGAATTAACTCTTGATATTAATAACCAATATTACTATCCCTCACAGATTACTTCTCATAATCAAGTTAATAACACATTATTAACCGCTCATATTAATGCATGCAGTATTACTAACAAAGTGGAATTAATTGAAGACTTCATCCTTGGTATAAATCCATCCCCTGACATATTATGTATAACTGAGACCTAGCTCTGCCCAAATTAGGCTCCATCTCTTGTTTCGTTGATTTCCTGTGACCGGTCAAAAGTGCACAATGATTTTACGGACACAGTGTAGATTATATTCAAAAAAAAAAAATATATATATATATATACACTTTCTATCATATTCCAACTGATTGAATTTTGCGCATTACCCTGCTAAAATTATGAATTCCACTGGTAGCGATTTTTGCAGAACATGGAGCTGGGTCTCGGTGGACAGATTATGTCGTTGCCATAAGTATACGCCTTGTTTTCGACACATTGCTAACTTATATTTTTTTATTCTATGTGATTATTATATTTAAATGTGGCAAATGGCTTTTAATCATTTTAATCTCACTACTTTCAAAACTTATTTTGAAGAATCGGGCTAGTTGGATCAAGTTTGATCTTTTCCTGATGCCTTCATCAAAAACCAAGTCAATTAGATTTACATAGATGCATAAGTTTGAAATTTTCTTAGTGCTGACTTATTTTATATTTCGATATCGTCTATAACATGTATATTGTAACAAATTATATACTTACTAACTGGGTATTTCTTATGTCTTTGTTGTTGTAAATAAATACAATATTATATATTATATTATAATTAACTGCGCGCAAAATATATGAATTAAAGAAGAAAAAATGTGTTGCTCTGCATGAGTATCACCATTTTATTGATAATACCAACTTCTCTAAATTTTATTCATCAGAAAATTTTTTAAATCATTAAATCCTTCACAATTTTTGCACCAGTGCTTTTTTTTTACGCTTATTACAAATTATACATATGCAAATCACTGAAAATAAATTGTTTTATTTGATAGGTGTCTTTTACTAGAGATTTTGTGATTAACGAAACCACCACTAAGTAAATGGGCTGTATTAACAAAAACAAAGAGCCTTTATTTCAACATAAAGTCGGCAGGTCCTAGAGAGTGTTACAAGCTTCGGCTCCGACCGAAGAAGAGACGCCGATGACGACGCGTACATAGAGGGCGTTAGCGATATTAGGAAACACGGGAGGCTTGCCGTAATATGCCGCCCCACGTTGAAATTTCAAAAAATTTCGAACAAATACACTAATTTTAGAATGAACTGAAGTAAACATATTCTACATTTACATAGTTTGAATAACATTAAGAAACAAAATTAAACTGTTTCATGTCGACAATAATGAAATGTTATTTAACATACCAACATTTAACAACTAATTTTTCACAATACAACAAAATTTAAGAAAAATTATCCTGAATAGGTAATATACAATTTTTTCAATTCGGCTTTTGCACTTATCATATTCGAACCATTATTAGACATTATTGTATTACAGTTTTCTCGTCTAGCTATGGATCTTTTAATAGTAGCAATTAATGCTTCGGTAGTCAAGTCTGTAACAATTTCTAAATTAATTGCCTTAGTGGCCAAACAAACAAATATATCTGCATATACTTTAACAGGAATATATTTCCTTTGATTTTTTTGCTTAATAAAAAATGGTCCACAAAAATCTATACCAGAAACATTAAATACAAATCCTGGATTGACTCTTTCTTTAGGAAGATTTCCCATTATTTGTTCACATGTAACAGACTTATTTTTAAAACACTTTACACCATCATGAACAACCTTTCAAGCTACATCTCGATCACAGATTACCCAGAATTTTGCACGAACTTGATACAAAATTCCCTGTGCGCCAATGTGCAAATACTTTGAGTGATAAAATTCAAAAATTAATCGAGTTATTTGATTATTATGAAGTTCTTTAACATACTCTTCTTCTTTCATGGTAGGCGAAGTGCTATCACAAGGCATTTCGGTTGTTTCAATCAGAAACTTGGATCCATTCCACCATAGTTCCTTGCGAAGAAGTTCTATTTGGTCAGTTCCACGAGATATTAAATCAGCGGGGTTGTCATGTGAATTAACACGATTTCATTGATGAACATCCGTTAAATTGCGAATTGTGGCCACACGGTTAGCCACAAAGGTTTTTAGTTGATAAGGCTCTTTTCTTATCCATCCCAATACAATGGTAGTGTCGATGTAATAGTATACCTTTTCAACCTTTAGATTTAAATCCTTTAACACACTTTTCATCAAGTTAACTAGTAACCCAGCTTAACTAGTAACCCTAGTAGTTCAGGAGGCCAAATTTAGTCAGATGTTAGAATCAAAGTTAGATGCATGGCATACCAATAGCGAAATGGCTGTTGACCAGTGTAATTAGTTGAATATATCATTTTAGACAGTAAACTTTCCTATATCTTAAAAGCTACACTGCGTTGAAAGGACCTGCTTGTTAGCTTGTGTGATCATAGAAAAAAAAGCATTGCGTCATTATATCATAGTTCTTCTAAAGTTTTTAGGTCGAATTTTTATTTCTGTTGAATACAAGGATTCTTTATGACCCTTCCAATTCTTCCAATTGACACCATCTGCATAACTTTCGTGTTTTCCCTGTAAGTAAAGACCATTGAGATTTGACGTGTGACAGTTATTGTACCACCAGGCACCTTTAAAGGTCAGGGCACAACTTTTGTTATAGAAATCGTTATCTTGATCCTTGGTTGAGAAATTCATTCCTGAATGCGTAGAAATCATCGAGTCATCTGAAAAGGACAAAATATAGTTTAATGTAGTTTAAAATAATTATTTAATAATTTAAATTCTTGTAGGATAGTTGCTCATTTTGATTTACATGCTGGTGTTTCAACTTTTGCTATTCTTTGACTACATTTCCACAATATATTGTCTATAATAATCATTATTTGCTCTTAAATTAATTTCATGTTGTTTATTGCTATGTTACACAGTTACTGATCTATATGAGTGCCTTCACTTTATTTTATCATTACTTATCTTCTAAAGCAGGGGTCTTCAACCCGCGGCCCGCTGGCTCATGAAAAAATACAAATTGTTCCACACAAAAATACACTGCTTGCTCCCAGTAACCTTAAGTCTTTCTATTTTATATTATTCTATATCACATTTAGTAATAAATATCATAAAACGCTAGAGAACTAAACACGCGGTCTTACCTCAATTGTATTTTACTTTAATTTTCTTGCGTATATAGATACTAAAGGTAGTTTTATTGATTAGCAGTGCAACAATGATTTTAAAATAAAATTCAGCTTAAGACTGATTGAATTCTATTTTAAATCGATAAGAACATTTTCCCAACCATCCGACTGCATGCTCTGAAAACGAAAGCACTATTCGGGAGCACTTACGTCTACAAACAGCTCTTTTCAAGAATGAAGTTAGTAAAATCAAAAATTTGGTCCAGAATAATCGACGTCCACCTCAAAAGCACTGTTAGGGTTGCCACATCAAAAATAAGACTTGATAGGAGTTTAGAGGTACCATAATGGGTATATACCCATTTTAAATGATGCAAATGGAGTTGTTATAAAACACAGCATTTTTAACATTCCATTTAATATATAAATGAAGAATCAATAAATTTAGACAGATCATAGTTGGTCTGAATTAGAAAGAAGAATTGGACTTGCAATGTACAAACATCGACTGGCGTTATGAGCCAATTATCATGGGTTAAACAATGTTTTAAGGATCCAACATTCCCCATTCAATGCAGACATTATACAGGAAGACCTGTTTGTTTCGGGTTGTGCGTTTCGGGTCCAGAAGACGTAGCAATTCATAGTTTTTTTCTATGTCCCTAAAATATCAATGCTTTCTTTCTGCCCCTGAGAGATAAGAAAAATTGTCTGTCTTTTTCTATTTTAATAATTTCCAAGGCATGTGCAAACATTAAGAACGAGCATTATCGAATGAGTTGTTCTTTAAAATTATATTCTTTTTGCTCATGTGTTTCGTTCTTCCTTTAAGGATGTTTTTGAAGCATTTTCCATTTCTTATGCAGAGCTTCCGGTTTAGCAATACAGCGCTGAGCTTCTTTAATATTTTTAAACGATGTTCGTGCTTTTTTTGCCGAAAGATTACAGTTTCAGAAGCTACTAAACAAGCACAATGACGGAGACTTAATTTTACACATCTCATGTTATAACACTTGAAGTTTTTGTTTATTAGAAGGTAATTTGCTACTTGATATTTGATTTGTTACTCTTTCAATCAAATATGTATTATTGCAAAGTTTACCTTTAAACGCAACTTTTAACAAACCGTTTGAAAGACGATGCAACATGCTATGACCAAAAGCCTCGGTATGTGTTCTCGACAACTAGGACTCCCGAAAACGCTGCTCCCCCACGCCCCGTCAGGACTTCTAAATGCTGGTTAGTTATTTAAAATTATGTTTTAGTAAATATTTTATATTATTTAGTTTATAAACGTGCATAAGATGTTATTTCATTTTTTATTTGAATTTGTGGAAAAACAGTAATTTTTATATAAATAGTACCACTCGGGGCATCTGGGACAACAGTTAGAATTACGAAAATTACTTATATAGAACATTACTTATATAGAACATTACTTATATAGAACATTACTTATATAGAACATTACTTATATAGAAAATTACTTACATTGAAAATTACTTATATAGAATTACGCGAATTACTCATATTTTTTTTACATTAGTTTTAGCTCAGTTAGAAAAAGCTTGGTGGGTGAGACCTTAAAAAAAAAACGAGGTTGAAAAATAAGGACCACCCTCATATGCATGTACGCATGCGTCCGTTTATGTGCGAGTCTGGCTGTTTTTGAGATTTCAAATAAATCAATCGTGTGTTACATCGATACTTTAGCTTTCTTCAGTGCACCAGATGCCATAAAAATCTACACGTACATGCCCGTATTCAGAAAGGGGGGGGGAGATCTAAGAGACTAGTCCCCTCCCGGAACTAAATTTTTAATGGGACTTGGCTACGGCATTTGCATGCTGTAATTGTATCAATACATGCTGTAAAAATTTTTGAATGACTTCCAAATTAAATCCTGAATACGGTATTGCAGAAATATGAGAAGCTTATTCATACAGAAAGGAATACATTATTTTCCTTTATTCCTCTTTCATTTAGTATACTACGATTGAAAACATAATTTTAAATTATTATTATTAAATAAGCGAACTATTGTTTTCGTAATTAAGCCATAGACATATCGAAAGCGATTCCGTTTAAAAGTGCAATATTAAACGCTCTGTTAATTCTTTCCACATATTCATTATATCTCACCACTGTTTCTTTTAATACAAAAATTTCAATTACAGATTTATAAGTTTATAACATTTTCAAAATTATATATATTTTCAATATTATCAAAATCTGAGGAGACTGAATATTTTATAAATTCATTATTAAGGATTCTAATGAAAGATACGTCCAAAATCTTACTTGCTGTGCCACTGTAATCTTGTATTGTCAAATTGTACTTGTGCTTTTCGTCTTCAATGAAAAATATATCGTACAAGGCATATCGATAATTCCCTTCTACATCTTGGAGGTCAAAACGAATGGAGTATAATCTTTGGTTTGTTAAAAAGAAAATGTTGTCGTTTCCTGCGAAAGTTGCGGTACATTAAAAAAAAGATTGACTCAAACGGCATATAATATAACTGAACATAGAACTACGCACGTGGTTCTCAAGGTCCTTGAAAGTCCTTCAAATTTTTTTTGCGAAGTCGGGACCCTTGAAAATACTTAAAAACTGGCAAAACTGTGGTTGGTCCTTGAAAAGGCCTTTAATATTTTTTTTTTTGAATCTTTTTCTGGTTTTGGCAAAAGAAAGAAAAATAAGGATATTTCTCCTTATTTTCGGAACAAAGCCAATAGTGCTGTGGACATGCTCCCTTCCTCTCCCGGCCGCTGAGTGCTGCTGATGCAAGGGATGCAAAAATTGTAGCTTTTCCTGACAGTGTGCCAAGTTGAAAAGGAGAAATATAATTAAACACTCTAATTCCAATATTATGCAAATAATGTCTTGCAGTTTTAATTAAGTTTTATGCATGTTGCGACTGACAATGTAAGGTCCTTAAAGAAATTATTAGGTCCTTGAAATGTCATTAAAATGTCCTTGAATTTTATCAGGACAAAGGAGTGGGAACCATGTACGCACATTATACTGAGGGTCAAACGTTAATGTCGGCGGCGTCAGCAAAGGGGGTGCACAAGCGCCCCCTTTGATATCAAAGCACATTATTTTTTCTAACACCACATTATATGGTGGTCCTCTTTAAGGCTACTTGAACCCTTTTAATTTTTGAATTTACTACACCACTTTTCGACGTCATAAGCCCAGCAAACTACTACTACATCTATAGAATTAACTTTTACTTATCAATATCCATTGATACATTTTTCATAAATTGCTGTAGTGCAATTAGCACGAAATTGATAAATAATATTTACGAGATAGATTAATGATGAAAAACAAAACCGATTAGGTGTAAAGTTGACTCTAGGAGTAAACACCTTTAACAGAAAAGTACTTACCTAAGGTTCGCAATTACATTAGAGAAAAAATTTCTGACTTTTCCAGATTTTCCCCTGAGTTTTCTAGATTTCCCCATGCATTTTTCCAGATTTCCCCTTGCTTTTTGTAGATTTTTTCCTGACATGTCCAGATTTTCTCTGACATCTCCAGATTTTCCTCTAATATTTCCAAATTCTTCCCTGACTTTTTCGGCAAAATTCCCTGAAAAATCGCAAGCAACTTTCAACTGAAAGTCGGTTAAGGGGAAAATGGCTTCACGTTTGTGGAAGGTTCAGCTATTCAAAACAGAAGTTAAGAAGATATTCCCTGACCTTTTGGGGCGATTTAAAATTCTCTTTCAATTCTAAATTTCCTAGGTTCTCTAGGTGCGTGACAGCCCTGAAATCCTTAATTTTGCGCATGATTAAATGACCTTTTTAATACGATTATGCCAGACTATTTATTTTCTTACGATTCATATCAAAATCTGTTTTTCATTTGGCTTTTCGTTCTTCAGCAAGTAGAAGGCAAAAATAGATCATGCTGTATTCCATAAAAGATAAAAACCGGGACAAAATCGTAAAGATTATTTTCTTCACACACCAGCAATGTAGATTTCTAAAAATTATTAAATGTTGGAGGGGCAAGCACATATTAAATACATATATATATCAAAATATGTGTGCGATTTATTTTAAATTATCGGAGGTGGGGGGGCTCGGACCTCATGGGTCAGCATAACTTTAATGAGCCTATACTTCACGCCCTCTTTCAGTTGCTTCAGAAGATCTCTTTGGGTGAGCTGCTTATTCACTTCATACTTCATCTTAAAATTAGAGCTTTGTTTAAACTTTAAATTTAAAATTTCTGTCTCAAAAGTTTGTTTACTTTCCACAAATTTTCTATCAGTTATTTTTATTTTTATTTATTCATTTGTTTACGACAAACAAGATAAAGCATTCGGTTAATATAAAATTCTTTAAAATATGCCCCAAAGCGACAGTGTCAAGCATAATGTAAATTATTAAAAACTAAACTGAAAATCTCACCTAACCAGAAGTCTCTTTCCAGGTCTCCAAATCCGACCTTGTAACTTTCCCAATCCTTATAAAAATAATCCTTTGGTCTTAAAAAGTTCCCTCGTCTCTGAATCACCTACAGGAAAATCATGTTCAATTTTAACATGTATTCACTTGTACTTTAATCTTAAACGTACATGCGTTTTCAAAACGGTTTAGTATCAGTTTAAAATAAATTTATAATTTATATTTCAATTAAGTCACTAAACAAATTTACACAAGTTAATGGTGAATAAATTCAACTTCTAATTTACACAAGTAAATGGTGAATAAATTCAACTTCAAATTTACACAAGTTAATGGTGAATAAATTCAACTTCAAATTTACACAAGTAAATGATGAATAAATTCAACTTCAAATTTACACAACTTAATGGTGAATAAATTCAACTTCAAATTTACACAAATTACTGGTGAATAAATTCAACTTCAAATTTCATAAGAAGGTAAAAAATTATGTGAAAATTTTTAATTTTGCACCTTAACACAATGTACAAGCTAACTTTCTACATAAAACAAACTCCTTCTCCTATCTTACAAAAGGATTGTAAGCATTAAATAAAATAATAAATACAATAATAAAGAACACATACCAATGAACAAAGTCAACAAATAAGAAAAAATATAAATTATTAGAAATACAGAATATATACAAACTAAAAATATTAAAATTTG
>QLNU02013783.1:87625-101166 GCA_006491805.2 Dysdera silvatica
AAAGCAAAATCTTCTTTTCAGAAATTACCATTTTGGAAGATCTCAATATGTGCAAATAAACGAAAATCAATCTATCGCCAGATCACCTCTATGTGGGGTTCCTCAGGGGTCGACATTGGGACCTTTGCTTTTTATTTTTTATATTAATGATCTTTTTTTTCTGCCAACTCGATCTAGAGTTCTATGCTTTGCCGACGACACAAGCATCTTTTATAGGGAAAGGAATCTTGATGTGCTGTTTTCACTTGTAAATAATGATATTGATATATATATAAAATACTTTAGAGATAATTATCTCTCACTTAATACAAAAAAAACCAAATGTATTCTGTTTTCAAATAAACATAACAAAAGCAACTACTTATGTAATACCATAAAAATAGATAACGATATAGTTCCGTTATCGCAGGAGACGAAATTCCTTGGAGTTACTATTCAAGCCAATTTAAAATGGGATACACACATTAACCTATTGTGCTTAAAAATTGGTAGATTTTTGGGAATATTGCGCAACATTAGTATTTATATACCTATAAAATTTTTGATCAATCTATATTATTCTTTTATTTTTTCTCATCTTTTTTATTGTTTATCGGTCTGGGGATACACTTCACAGGCTAACCAAAGTAGAATTTAGTCATTACAAAATAAATTCTTCAATATTATTAACCATAAATTACCACAACCAATGTCGATCCGTGAGGTTCCGCAAAGATTCAATTTATTAACTTTTAATCAACTTTTAAATTATAAAATTTTGTTATTAATGTTTAAAAAAATTAAAAATACTAATCTATTCCAGTTGATTTACAGCAACCTACACATAACTATCCAACAACAAGTAGACATAACTACAGACCTCAATTTTCTCGTCTGGAGCTGGGTTGCCACAGAGTGGGTTCTTCAGGTCCTAAATTGTGGAATCAGCTGCCTTCTAATATAAAAGAGATAAATTCCTATTCTAAGTTTAAGTCTTTAATCCGGATCCTCCTTACTAATTCTATTTAATCAATCGCATACTTAATTTAATTTTCGCTGATGTTTGCGCAGTGATATCCCATGGGGCTGCTTTGGCTATCTGGTATCTCCTGGGTGGTGCAGGCTTTGTCAGACTACGTCTTTACCTGCGCTACCCAGGCAGACATGGACAAAATTTTATTTCACAGTATATTAATTAATGTATTGATATTTTTTTTTTAATTAATTTTGATGTATTTATATTTTTGTAATTAATTTTATGCATCTATATTTTCGTATAATGTTAATGTAGATATGTCTTTGTTCTTATAATTAACTTAAACTAACATTGATTTGTAATCCCAATGTATATTTTTTTGTTGTTCATGTTGCTGCCTAAATAAAGTTGCTAAAAAAAAAAGGTACATACAGGTAATTACAAATATACGTACTATTCTACGTACCTTACACTATTTTTTACCTCATATGTTAAAAATAAATATATTTGAATTTTTAAGGCTATATTATATCAAGATGTTATTTCTTGAAAGTTATGGAAGCCCCCCCTAAAAGGGCCTTGCGCACAAGCTGGACCACCTTGTTTTACACAAGAAAAAGACGTTTTCATAAGTTGAGAAGAATGAAGACTTTTTAAGAATTATTTCATCAAATAATCGTCTATCTGTACTAACTATTCTGAGTGAAAAGGAAGAGCCTAATAGATAAAAGAAAAGAAAAGTTATTGCAGCATACGTGCTTCGAAAGGAGGGGAAAATGTCTTTTTATAAGAGTATAGTTCAAGATACAACGTATTTTCACCACTTCCATGTTCTCAGCTCAGGGGCCACCACCACCACTGCTACTTCTTCAATCTTTGTAGAACGCATCATTTCAATGTTGAATAATAATTGTACTGAAGACAGAAATGTTCTCTCAATTTAATTAAATAAAAATCTATAATTGGTATACATTTCCACAACAAGTGTGTTCATCCTTTCTTCAATATATAAGGAATAATATGCGCTTATTAAAATGTACAAAAAGTAACCAAATTATGCTTAGACTCTGATTGCATTATTCGACCATTATTTATGATAATGTATGTCTTTTTTGTCATACATCCATCCTCTACCAAGGATACCGGCACTGGACCGATCGCGGTCACTCCATTGGGGGAAGGAGCAATTATTCAAGTATTTCTGAAACTACTAATATTTTCAGTTTTCTCGGGCAATAGTATCTCGAGTGCTTAGAGCAGCGTTTCTGGACCGGGCTGCTACGGAACCTCAGTCTAAGGGTGCCGCGAAAAACGCAATGGGATCTCATAAAAAAGACAAGGACAGGTTTCACGTTAGAAATTTGATTTAAATCTAAGATTTCCCCTTGGCAAACAAATTTGTTAATATCCTATTTAAAAATTTAATGTGCGCAAATACAGCCGAACCCCGTTATAGCGAACTTTGGGCTCGATATATCTGCGGGTTGGTTATATCCGATAACATTATGACTATGGGAAATCGAACGGGATTAAAAACGTTGTTCGTTTTATACGGGGGTTCGTTATAAGCCGGGTTCGCTATGGCGAGGTTTGACTGTATGGCATGAAAGCAGGGGATGCTAAGAATCACTAGAATGGCCAAAGCTGCCATTTGTTATTGACCTCGACTACGTATAACGGACGATCCCTTGCTTTTGAAGCAAAACTTCAGGAATTGGAAGAAGTACTTGGAAAGATCAAATGGGACATTATAGGACTCAGTGAAGTCAGAAGAAAAGGTGAAGAGTTGGTGGAACCTAAATACGGACATTTGTTTTATCATAGAGGAACGGAAACTGCAAGAACACGTGATGTTGTCTAACGTAAAAAAAACTTTCGTTTGAAATAATGCATAAGGAAGTTATGTTCTTTCTTTAAAATGCCACACTTCTTTTAATTTAAGCTAGTGAATTTGTGAAATAAGAATGTGAGGAATTTGCATTCGAAACAAAAATTTTAAAAATATTATTTAACGACGTAAATTAAAAATTTCTGTTTGTACAAAATGAAGTAAAATAATACGGTTTCTAAAATCAGGTCATGTCAGTACTGGAATGCTCAAGGGATTATTTTATCTCCCCCTCTTTTCCAAACCTTGTCCATTTTTCCCAGGAAAATTTTTCGTATTACGTTTACATATATTTATTATAATAATAATGTAGAAAAAAGGAAAAGTAAAAAGGGTTATTGTATCTCTCACCTCCCCAAACCGTGTCCATTCCCTGCCCCTTCACAAGAAAAATTTTCGTACTGCGCTTACATATATTTATTATAATAATAATTTTTAAAAAGGAAAAACTAAAAATTTTGCACTGGGCCCCTTGCTATGTGGGGTTCCCTGGCCATTTTCTCTCTTTCCAATGGCCTACGTTTTGAGGCAAAAATTATAAAAAATTACTAATGACAAATGTCAATAATATACAAGTACTGTAATTTGAACATATAGGGTAATGGCTGAAAATGTATATGATGAAAATATAATAAATGAAGAAAATGTAATTTGTAACGCAAACTACTATTGACTGTTCTTAATTTGTTGATGAAGTCAAAGATTTTCCAGCCTATTTTCTGTGAATGATTTAATTGGAGGAAATCTGGGCTTTCGTGGTACATTATAATTTATGCTGACATACATAGCCAGTCCATTCAATCTATCTTGACCCATCGTTTAGCGGTGAAAATTTTTAACTTGTTTGAGCACATTAGATGTTCTTTCACCTGAAGCCACTGACACTGGAAATGTCAGAAAAATTCGCAGTACAAGAGTTACATTGGGAACAAGTTGGCAAAGCCAAGTTTGTCATTTCTTGAAAAGTTCTTTCGGTTTGCAATTCGATTTGAAATTAACAAAATACACTGTGTCCGTAAAGTCATGGTGCACTTTTGATTGGTCGCAGGAGATCACAGGAGTACACGCACGCACAGAGTTTTTAGGGCACCTTAGGTAACTCTCCCGTATAGCCTCTACAGACTCGTCACGGATTCGAATTTAGCAAGCCACAGAACACACTGAACTTTCCTCTGTAACGTCCACATCTTGACTGGCGTGGGCTGATCCACTGCCGCGCAGCTCGTGGTGTTGCGTCATCACCTGTGTGCGCACACGCTTGCACATCAGAGTACAGAAACTTGGAGAGTTTTCCTTTTATTTGGTGAAGATTTCACATTTCTATCTTGTTTCGTTGATTTCCTGTGACCGGTCAAAAGTGCACCATGACTTTACGGACACAGTGTAGATTATATTCCAAAAAATATATATATATACACTTTGTATCATATTCCAACTGATTGAATTTTGCGCATTACCCTGCTAAAATTATGAATTCAACTGGTAGCGCTTTTTGCAGAACATGGAGCTAGGTCTCGGTGGACAGGTTATGTCGTTGCCATAAGTATACGCCTTGTTTTCGACACGTTGCTAACTTATATTTTTTTATTCTATGTGATTATTATATTTAAATGTGGCAAATGGCTTTTAATCATTTTAATCACACTACTTTCAAAACTTATTTTGAAGAATCGGGCTAGTTGGATCAAGTTTGATCTTTTCCTGATGCCTTCATCAAAAACCAAGTCAATTAGATTTACATAGATGCATAAGTTTGAAATTTTCTTAGTGCTGACTTATTTTATATTTCGATATCGTCTATAACATGTATATTGTAACAAATTATATACTTACTAACTGGGTATTTCTTATGTCTTTGTTGTTGTAAATAAATACAATATTATATATTATATTATAATTAACTGCTCGCAAAATATATGAATTAAAGAAGAAAAAATGTGTTGCTCTGCATGAGTATCACCATTTTATTGATAATACCAACTTCTCTAAATTTTATTCATTAGAAAAATTTTTAAATCATTAAATCCTTCACAATTTTTGCACCAGTGCTTTTTTTTTACGCTTATTACAAATTATACATATGCAAATCACTGAAAATAAATTGTTTTATTTGATAGGTGTCTTTTACTAGAGATTTGTGATTAACGAAACCACCACTAAATAAATAGACTGTATTAACAAAAACAAAGAGCCTTTATTTCAACATAAAGTCGGCAGGTCCTAGAAAGTGTTACAGGCTTCGGCTCCGACCGAAGAAGAGACGCCGATGACGACGCGTACATAGAGGGTGTTAGCGATATTAGGAAACACGGGAGGCTTGCCGTAACATGCCGCCCCACGTTGAAATTTCAAAACATTTCAAACAAATACACTAATTTTACAAAGAACTAAACTAAACATATTCTACATTTACATAGTTAGAGTAACATTAAGATAAAGAATCAAACTGTTTCATGTCGACAATAATGAAATGTTATTTAACGTATTAACATTTAACAACTAGTTTTTCACAATACAACAAAATTTAAGAAAAATTGTCCTGAATAGGTAATATACAATTTTTTCAATTCGGCTTTTGCACTTATCATATTCGAACCATTATTAGATATTATTGTATTACATTTTCCTCGTCTAGCTGTGGATCTTTTAATAGTAGCAATTAATGCTTCGGTAGTCAAGTCTGTAGCAATTTCTAAATAAATTGCCTTAGTGACCAAACAAACAAATATATCTACATATACTTTAACAGGAATATATTTCCTTTGATTTTTTTTGCTTAATAAAAAATGGTCCACAAAAATCTATACCAGAAACATTAAATACAAATCCTGGATTGACTCTTTCTTTAGGAAAATTTCCCATTATTTGTTCACATGTAACAGACTTATTTTTAAAACACTTTACACCATCATGAACAACCTTTCAAGCTACATCTCGATCACAGATTGCCCAGAATTTTGCACGAACTTTTATTTTATTTTATGATCTTTCGGCAAAATGTCAAGAAATTTACGATCAAATCTAAGATTACTATTTACTAATCTTTCTCCCACTCGAATGATAGAATTATTATCAAGAAATGGGTTAAGATGTGTTAATTTACTGTGAGAAGATACGTTGTTACCTTTTTGCAACGAAGCAATTTCTTTTTTTGAAATTATTAAATTGCACCCATTTTGCCACCTTTATTTCGACATCTTTTAATTCCTCTGATGTCAAGGGTCCTGAAATTTTCTTTTTCTTGGGATTATCTACGAACCTGAAAACATAACCTAAAATACGTATTAAAACCTAGTACTTATTACTAGTAGTTAAAATCTCATCTAAAAAGGTAGAACTATGTTTCACTATTAAAGTCATTGTCCTTGATAGTTTTAAGTTCTTTAGCATACTCTTCTTCTTTCATGGTAGGCGAAGTGCTATCACAAGGCATTTCGGTTGTTTCAGTCAGAAACTTGGATCCATTCCACCATAGTTCCTTGCGCAGAAGTTCTATTTGGTCAGTTCCACGAGATATTAAATCAGCGGAGTTGTCATGTGACTTAACAGAATTTCATTGATGAACATCCGTTCAATTGCGAGTTTTATGGCCACATGGTTAGCCACGAGGTTTTAAGTTGATAAGGCTCTTTTCTTATCCATCCCAATACAATGGTAGTGTCTGTGTAATAGTATACCTTTTCAACCTTTAGATTTAAATCCTTTAACACCCTTTTCATCAAGTTAACTAGTAACCCAGCTTAACTAGTAACCCTAGTATTTCAGGAGGCCAAATTTAGTCAGATGTTAGAATCAAAGTTAGATGCATGGCATACCAATAGCGAAATGGCTGTTGACCAGTGTAATTAGTTGAATATATCATTTTAGACAGTAAACTTTCCTATATCTTAAAAGCTACACTGCGTTGAAAGGACCTGCTTGTTAGCTTGTGTGATCATAGATATAAAAGCATTGCGTCATTATATCATAGTTCTTCTAAAGTTTTTAGGTCGAATTTTTATTTCTGTTGAATACAAGGATTCTTTATGACCCTTCCAATTCTTCCAATTGACACCATCTGCATAACTTTCGTGTTTTCCCTGTAAGTAAAGACCATTGAGATTTGACGTGTGACAGTTATTGTACCACCAGGCACCTTTAAAGGTCAGGGCACAACTTTTGTTATAGAAATCGTTATCTTGATCCTTGGTTGAGAAATTCATTCCTGAATGCGTAGAAATCATCGAGTCATCTGAAAAGGACAAAATATAGTTTAATGTAGTTTAAAATAATTATTTAATAATTTAAATTCTTGTAGGATAGTTGCTCATTTTGATTTACATGCTGGTGTTTCAACTTTTGCTATTCTTTGACTACATTTCCACAATATATTGTCTATAATAATCATTATTTGCTCTTAAATTAATTTCATGTTGTTTATTGCTATGCTACACAGTTACTGATCTATATGAGTGCCTTCACTTTATTTTATCATTACTTATCTTCTGAAGCAGGGGTCTTCAACCCGCGGCCCGCTGGCTCATGAAAAAATACAAATTGTTTCACACAAAAATACACTGCTTGCTCCCAGTAACCTTAAGTCTTTCTATTTTATATTATTCTATATCACATTTAGAAATAAATATCTTAAAACGCTAGAGAACTAAACACACGGTCTTCCCTCAATCGTGTTTTACTTTAATTTTCTTGCGCATAGGGTCAGTAAAGATAGTTTTATTGATTTGCAGTGCAACAGTGATTTTAAAACAAAATTCAGCTTACGACTCACTGAATTCTATTCTAAATAAATCGATAAGAACATCTTCCCAACCATCCGACTGCATGCTCTGAAAACGATATCACTATTCGTGAGAACTTACGTCTGCGAACAACTCTTTTCAAAAATGAAGTTAGTAAAATCAAAAATTAAGACCAGAATAACCGACGTCCACCTCAAAAACACTCTTAGGGTTGCAACGTCAAAAATAAGATATGACAGGCTTGTTAAAAATAAACAGTGCTAAAAATCTCACTAAAAGGTTTGATTTCGCTTTATATATTAACAACTAAAAGTATTGTAAATTTTTTTTTTTTGCTTCCATACGTATTTTATTTTGTTATATATATATGTGTGTGTGTGTGTGTGTGTGTGTGTGTGTGTGTGTGTGTAGGTTTGAAAACTATTAAAAAATATTTTACAATATGTACTCAGAACAAATTATACAATAGTAATAAAATTTTTTTAATAGTGTTATCATTAATGATACCTATATCACACCAACGTAATAAATTTATAGAACCAAGCATTTAAATCCCATACCAATACCATTAACCACTGCCCAATATGTACACATTTTAAATGATGTAAACGGAATAGTTATAAAGCACAGCATGTTTAACATTCCATTTAATATATAAAAGAAAAATAAATAAATTTAGGCAGATCATAGCTGGTCTGAATAAGAAAGAAGAATTGGATCTGCAATGTACAAATCTTGATAGGCGTTATGAGCCAATAATCATGGGTTAAACGATATTTTAAGGATCCAACATTACCCATGCAATGCAGACATTATACAGGAAGGCCTGTTTGTTTCGGGTTGTGCGTTTCGGGTCCAGAAGACGTAGCAATTCATAGTTTTTTTTCTATGTCCCTAAGATATCAATGCTTTCTTTCTGCCCCTGAGAGATAAGAAAAATTGTCTGTCTTTTTCTAGTTTAATAATTTCCAAGGCATGTGCAAACATTAAGAACGAGCATTATCGAATGAGTTGTTCTTTAAAATTATATTCTTTTTGCTCATGTGTTTCGTTCTTCCTTTAAGGATGTTTTTGAAGCATTTTCCATTTCTTATGTAGAGCTTTCGGTTTAGCAATACAGCGCTGAGCTTCTTTAATATCTTTAAACGATGTTCGTGCTTTTTTTGCCGAAAGATTACAGTTTCAGAAGCTACTAAACAAGCACAATGACGGAGACTTAATTTTACACATCTCATGTTATAACACTTGAAGTTTTTGTTTATTAGAAGGTAATTTGCTACTTGATATTTGATTTGTTACTCTTTCAATCAAATATGTATTATTGCAAAGTTTACCTTTAAACGCAACGTTTAACAAACCGTGTGAAAGACGATGCAACACTCGCTATGACTAAAAGCCGCGGTATATGTTCTCGACAACTAGGACTCCCGAAAAGGCTGCTCCTCCATGCCCCGTCATGACTTCTAAATGCTGGTTAGTTATTTAAAATTATGTTTTAGTATGTATTTTATATTATTTAGTTTATAAACGTGCATAAGATGTTATTTCATTTTTTATTTGAATTTGTGGAAAAACAGTAATTTTTATATATATAGTAACACTCGGGGCATCTGGGACAACAGTTAGAATTACGAAAATTACTTATATAGAAAATTACTTATATAGAACATTACTTATACAGAAAATTACTTATATAGAACATTACTTATACAGAAAATTACTTACATTGAAAATTACTTATATAGAATTACGCGAATTACTCATATTTTTTTTACATTAGTTTTAGCTCAGTTAGAAAAAGCTTGGTGGGTGAGACCTTAAAAAAAACGAGGTTGAAAAATAAGGACCACCCTAATATGCATGTATGCATGCGTCTGTTTATGTGCGAGTCTGGCTGTTTTTGAGATTTCAAATAAATCAATCGCGTGTTACATCGATACTTTAGCTTTCTTCAGTGCACCAGATGCCATAAAAATCTACACGTACATGCCCGTATTCAGAAAGGGGGGGGGAGATCTAAGAGACTAGTCCCCTCCCGGAACTAAATTTTTAATGGGACTTGACTACGGCTTTGTATGCTGTAATTGTATCAATAAATGCTGTAAAAATGTTTGAATGACTTCCAAATTAAATCCTGAATACGGTATTGCAGAAATATGAGAAGCTTATTCATACAGAAAGGAATACATTATTTTCTTTTATTCCTCTTTCATTTAGTATACTACGATTGAAAACATAATTTTAAATTATTATTATTAAATAAGCGAACTATTGTTTTCGTAATTAAGCCATAGACATATCGAAAGCGATTCCGTTTAAAAGTGCAATATTAAACGCTCTGTTAATTCTTTCCACATATTCATTATATCTCACCACTGTTTCTTTTAATACAAAAATTTCAATTACAGATTTATAAGTTTATAACATTTTCAAAATTATATATATTTTCAATATTATCAAAATCTGAGGAGACTGAATATTTTATAAATTCATTATTAAGGATTCTAATGAAAGATACGTCCAAAATCTTACTTGCTGTGCCACTGTAATCTTGTATAGTCAAATTGTACTTGTGCTTTTCGTCTTCAATGAAAAATATATCGTACAAGGCATATCGATATTTCCCTTCTACATCTTGGAGGTCAAAACGAATGGAGTATAATCTTTGGTTTGTTAAAAAGAAAATGTTGTCGTTTCCTGCGAAAGTTGCGGTACATTAAAAAAAAGATTGACTCAAACGGCATATAATATAACTGAACATAGAACTACGCACGTGGTTCTCAAGGTCCTTGAAAGTCCTTCAAATTTTTTTTGCGAAGTCGGGACCCTTGAAAATACTTAAAAACTGGCAAAACTGTGGTTGGTCCTTGAAAAGGCCTTTAATATTTTTTTTTTTGAATCTTTTTCTGGTTTTGGCAAAAGAAAGAAAAATAAGGATATTTCTCCTTATTTTCGGAACAAAGCCAATAGTGCTGTGGACATGCTCCCTTCCTCTCCCGGCCGCTGAGTGCTGCTGATGCAAGGGATGCAAAAATTGTAGCTTTTCCTGACAGTGTGCCAAGTTGAAAAGGAGCAACATAATCAAACACTCTAATTCCAATATTATGCAAATAATGTCTTGCAGTTTTAATTAAGTTTTATGCATGTTGCGACTGACAATGTAAGGTCCTTAAAGAAATTATTAGGTCCTTGAAAATTCCTTAAAAAGTCATTGAATTTCATCAGGATAAAAGAGTGGGAACCATGTACGCACATTATACTGAGGGTCAAACGTTAATGTCGGCGGCGTCAGCAAAGGGGGTGCACAAGCGCCCCCTTTGATATCAAAGCACATTATTTTTTCTAACACCACATTATATGGTGGTCCTCTTTAAGGCTACTTGAACCCTTTTAATTTTTGAATTTACTACACCACTTTTCGACGTCATAAGCCCAGCAAACTACTACTACATCTATAGAATTAACTTTTACTTATCAATATCCATTGATACATTTTTCATAAATTGCTGTAGTGCAATTAGCACGAAGTTGATAAATAATATTTATGAGATAGATTAATGATGAAAAACAAAACCGATTAGGTGTAAAGTTGACTCTAGGAGTAAACACCTTTAACAGAAAAGTACTTACCTAAGGTTCGCAATTACATTAGAGAAAAAATTTTCTGACTTTTCCAGATTTTCCCCTGAGCTTTCTAGATTTCCCCATGCATTTTTCCAGATTTCCCCTTGCTTTTTGTAGATTTTTTCCTGACATGTCCAGATTTTCCTCTAACATTTCCAAATTCTTCCCTGACTTTTTCGGCAAAATTCCCTGAAAAATCGCAAGCAACTTTCAACTGAAAGTCGGTTAAGGGGAAAATGGCTTCACGTTTGTGGAAGGTTCAGCTATTCAAAACAGAAGTTAAGAAGATATTCCCTGACCTTTTGGGGCGATTTAAAATTCTCTGACAATTCTAAGTTTCCTAGGTTCTCTAGGTGCGTGACAGCCCTGCTGTCCTTAATTTTGCGCATGATTAAATGACCTTTTTAATACGATTATGCCAGACTATTTATTTTCTTACGATTCATATCAAAATCTGTTTTTCATTTGGCTTTTCGTTCTTCAGCAAGTAGAAGGCAAAAATAGATCATGCTGTACTCCATAAAAGATAAAAAACGGGACAAAATCGTAAAGATTATTTTCTTCACACACCAGCAATGTAGATTTCTAAAAATTATTAGGTGTTGGAGGGGCAAGCACATATTAAATACATATATATATCAAAACATGTGTGCGATTTATTTTAAATTATCGGGGGTGGGGGGGCTCGGACCTCATGGGTCAGTATAACTTTAATGAGCCTATACTTCACGCCCTCTTTCAATTGCTTCAGAAGATCTCTTTGGGTGAGCTGCTTATTCACTTCATACTTCATCTTAAAATTAGAGCTTTGTTTAAACTTTAAATTTAAAATTTCTGTCTCAAAAGTTTGTTTACTTTCCACAAATTTTCTATCAGTTATTTTTATTTATTCATTTGTTTACGACAAACAAGATAAAGCATTCGGTTAATATAAAATTCTTTAAAATATGCCCCAAAGCGACAGTGTCAAACATAATGTAAATTATTAAAAAATAAACTGAAAATCTCACCTAACCAGAAGTCTCTTTCCAGGTCTCCAAATCCGACCTTGTAACTTTCCCAATCCTTATAAAAATAATCCTTTGGTCTTAAAAAGTTCCCTCGTCTCTGAATCACCTACAGGAAAATCATGTTCAATTTTAACATGTATTCACTTGTACTTTAATCTTAAACGTACATGCGTTTTCAAAACGGTTTAGTATCAGTTTAAAATAAATTTATAATTTATATTTCAATTAAGTCACTAAACAAATTTACACAAGTTAATGGTGAATAAATTCAACTTCTAATTTACACAAGTAAATGGTGAATAAATTCAACTTCAAATTTACACAAGTTAATGGTGAATAAATTCAACTTCAAATTTACACAACTTAATGGTGAATAAATTCAACTTCAAATTTACACAACTTAATGGTGAATAAATTCAACTTAAAATTTCACATGAAGGTAAACAATTATGTGAAAATTTTTAATTTTGCACCTTAACACAATGTACAAGCTAACTTTCTACATAAAACAAACTCCTTCTCCTATCTTACAAAAGGATTGTAAGCATTAAATAAAATAATAAATACAATAATAAAGAACACATACCAATGAACAAAGTCAACAAATAAGAAAAAATATAAATTATTAGAAATACAGAATATATACAAACTAAAAATATTAAAATTTGTGTACGATAGAAATAAGCTAAATAATGAATTTATTATACTTAGAGAAAATCAGAGACTATATAACACAAGATGTCAAAATAGATACGTACCAATAAAGTATCGAACTACAAAAGGACAAGGAAATATAAATCATATGGGGATAAAATACTGGAATATATTAGATGGTGAAATTCCAAACAGTAAATCGAATAATTTATTTAAAAATAAATTAAAAAAATCAACAATATTAGCATTTAAGGATATATTGTAATAAAGCATTGCTACAAATATATATCCTCATGTGAAATAATAATGTTGAAATTTGTAAACGTACAATACATGAAAATAAATATTATTATTATTATTATTAATTGTATGGCTAACAACTTTAAGTGTCGTACTTTTACGGTATTAGCTTACTACAAATACAAATAAAGAAATATATATGCTCCTTATATTAGCGCAATAGCATATAAATAAACTTTATTGAATAGACACTATATATATTCATGATATAAACTATAAGTTCTAGCGAAACTAATTCCAAATCCAATAACCTTAAAAACACATAACATTTCATAACCACTACCAAAGGTACATAGAAAAATAATAATGTACTCACGATCCATCCGCCTTTATCCGTTTCCATATCGCAATAAACTTGAATAGACTTGCCA
>QLNU02013785.1:4635-24314 GCA_006491805.2 Dysdera silvatica
ACCAAAGACGAGACTGTGCTTAAAAGCGATTCAATTTCAATTCCTTTGACCTGAGATAAAACAGAACAAACGATAAAGCATGCATCAAATGAGATTTAATTTAAATCTTAATTAAAACTGTGTTGTACATCAGCCACAGACTGTATATCTCATTGCAGTTAACCCTCTGCACTCGATGCCATCATCACTCGGGCGAACCAGCAACTCGCTTCTCGGTTTACTTGGTGAATTTCTTATCTCTAACTTAAAACGATTACACATATAAATTAATGTATAAAACTTTTATATTTTAACATTTTATCTATCTTTACATGTCTAAAAAGATAATTTCTTAAATATTAATCTCTGTACTGTTGCTTAGTGTGATATTTTACAAAAGAAACGCCAAGATGCATGCCCAGTTTGTTGAGACAAGTAACGCAATAATACGTTGTCTTATGTCATTTGCCAGGCTCATTTTGACGAGAGCAAACTTTGCAATCCTTCCACCACAACTGCAATTTCGAACTGATCTCAGAAGGTCAACCATCGAGAGCTAAGCCCAGGTCTCCACAGACCCGACTACAATCTGATATCTCCAGCACAACACGCATCAAGTTTCCATGTCCAACAAAGTGGTGAGCGAGAGTCACCTCTCGAGTTGCGGCATCAAATCGTGTGGTGAGCGAGAGTCACCTCTCGAGTTGTGGCATCAAATCACGTGCGGCAGGGAGAGTCGCCTTGAGTAAAAAGGGTTAGCAACAAAGTGATCACTATTCTAACAGAACTATAGCTCCCAAACGCTTTAAAATCCAGAGTTATTTAATACTTTTTATAACAGGTAAAAAAAAAATTGTTTAACAGGGTGTCTACTCAAATTCAATTTCAAACTTCCCTGACTTTTCCAGGTTTCCAGACCAAATCTTAATCGATTACCAGTTACTAATTACAGTAAACAACATGCAATGCACTAAAATTTGCGCAATCACAATAAGTTTCAAGGCCATAAAATCGATTAATGCAAAGCCCAAAGCCATTTATAACTCAATTATAGTGAATTTACAAATTCAAAAGCTGTATTAAAAAGTATTTCTTTACACTAAAAACTTGTACTAATTAAATATTTACAGTAACATTTCCATTCGGTCGTTTTTGAATTCATCATAAAGGAGTTTACTATACAATGTAAGATATTATTACCCTTCACAGGGATAACACAATTGCCAAATAATGGTCAACACAGAAAAGCCTCCGGGGCGAGATTTTTGTGAGTTTTCGTGGGGGAATTTATTATACAATAATTTTTGCCACCCACGTATATTTAGCTCAAACTAGAGCTTATTGATTTTGGAGAAGGCACCGTCCTTATCCTGGATTCGAAACAGGGTCCTTGCATTAGGCCCGCGGTGTCTTAACCTGCTAGACGAATGAGGACAAGAACAAATGCATTTTTCTCCATATATGAGGATGTAAGATATTATTACCCTTCGCAGGGATAACACAATTGCCAAATAATAGTCAACACAGAAAAGCCTCGGGGACGAGATTTTTGTGAGTTTTTCGTGGGGGAATTTATTATACAATAATTTTTGCCACCTACATATATTTAGCTCAAACTAGAGCTTTTTTGTTTTTGGAGAAAAAAAACAAAAAAAAGCTCTAGATTGTCAAATACACGCGGGTGCAAAAACTATTAAAAATAAATTCCTACCTAAAAACTCTCACATCTAAAATCTAGCCCCGAAGGCTTTTCTGTGTTGACCATTATTTAGCAATTGTGTTATCCCTGTGAAGGGTAATAATATCTTACATCCTCATATACGGAGAAAAATGCGTTTGTTCTCGTTCGTCTAGTAGGTCAAGACACCGCGGGCTCAACGCGGGGACCCTGGTTCGAATCCAAGATGAGGACGGCTCCTCTTTTTCTCCAAAAACAATAAAGCTCTAGTTTGAGCTAAATATACGTGGGTGGCAAAAATTATTGTATTACTATATAATCTCAAAGCTGATGCTTTATCTTCTATTTCATTTAAAATGTGCATAACTATATATAAAAAAGGCAAAGGAGATTGGTATGATCAAAATCCTTTAAAAATTAAATAATTTAGCTAAAAACACCTTTTTTTTTCAAGTTTTAGTTACATATTTGGCGAACATTTTCTTCTGAAAAATGCATTGGCTTAATAATTTTATATAAATTATATTAGTTTTGGTGCAAAAGGGTAATTTTTGGAAGAGGTTTAGTCAAGAGTATAAGTTTTTCAAAATTTTCAGTGGGCAATATGGTATGAAAAGAATAATTCAGGAAAATTATTTTAATAAGTTATTTATTATAACAACGAATTACGAATTTCCCTGATTTTGGCCTTTGTATTTCAAATTTCCCTGACTTTTCCAGATGAGTAGACACCCTGGTTTAAAATTTCAAATGCAAATGTCTGTACTGATGCATCTATAATCTAGATTTTAGGGTATTTCATCCTGAAAAAAGGTTACATATCCTACTGTAATTACTTATAAATAACTCAATAAACCATCTGCATTGCATAATTTTTTACATATAATTATAATTGCTAATTTAAGTTTTACCTTCGACTATCCAGTATAACAGGTTCCCTAGCAGCTTCCTCTAAATCTTTTTGCAATTTTGCTTGTTTCAATCTATCAAAACAAAATAAGTTGTATATTTAAGATTGGTGTTGGAACAAAAAACACTCCATGAAAGTATAGTGTAAAACGCTTTATGGAAACACAAAAATTCATGACATTTTAACCTAAAATGCTGAACACATACAATATACAGTCAAACTCTGTTATAATGAGCACGAAAGGAGAGGAGAATTTTCTTCATTAGCCATTATTTGGTACATATGTATTTATCAAAAACCCTCTACTTTGTATAATCATTATGCTAGCATACATAATTTATACATCAATATATTAATTAACCACTATTATTTTTAAGGTTTTAAGAATTTAATATTTAATGAATAAGTTAAAACTAATTTATCTTGACCATTACTGAAGTTTTCAATTTCCGGGGCAGCAGAAGAAATGCATTCCATTTTCAATGATATCAAGTTTAATGCTATTGAAATTTGAAATTTATCTTGGAAGCATTTCATAGTAACAGCCATATTTTTAAAGTAAACAAAAATCATATAGTCTTTGAACATAAGGGTAAAAATGAAATTAGAGGAGGAACAAATAGTTTGTTATATCAGTAATATTCTATATAAGTTATAACCAAAATTACTCCGTTACAGTAATGACCCAAAATGCTTTTTTATTATTCCAATTAAAGAGAAAAATTATAATGTCAGGTCTGTAAACAAGTTTAAGCACCATGAAAAAGGGAGAAAAGTGACTGGTTAAATGAAAAAAGTAACCAAAAGTGATTTACGAAACGAAAAAAAGTGACTCGCAGAAAGAAGTGCAGTATTAATTTGTGGCAGAAAAAATTTATTTCTTTTTAAAAAAGTCCCCTACCTGAAAGGCCAAGTGTGATCAAAGTGAAAATTGTTGCTGCATCATAAAGATTGCAATTATGAGCACAGGAATTAACCTTGGTCTTGAATGGGGTCTGGCCAAAATATAATACATTTTTATTAAACTACAATATTTCTTTTAGAAAATACAGAATCGTGAATGACAACACAATGATCCATACTTATTTTTACATCTTTGGTTTTTAGCAAAAAATTTTCAATTACAGATGCTTTTCTTTTATCAATGTTCTTCTTGGGAACATCTGTTTTGTGTCTTTTGATATTTTCCTTCTCTCGAACATGGGAAACACCATGTACATAACCTGAGTCAGTTTCATTTCACTAAAATTCCTGTTTTTCAAAGCTTCCACCAACCTGTTATTTGCTTCAAGAACGTGTTTACAAGCAGCTTTATGAACTTGGTCCTTCTCTTTCCCTTTCTGTTTTAGTATTTCTTCTTCTTCTATTAATATTACCAACCCTGTTTGTCTTTCTCTGGCACTCTTCCTCTTTTACCTTCCTATCCTGTTGTTCAGCTCTTACTACTACTATTTATTTTCTCTTTTCACCCCTATAGTATAGGTAACTTTTGTATACACCATGAGTAAGAACTAACAAACTTTTGGAGATTGGCACTAGTTAGGGCTTGTTACTGTACAGCTGTGGAGAATCTTTAGTCATCATTATTGCATTTAGAGTACACTCACTCATTGAGGATCTAACTTTTGTCAAAGAATAACTTGAAGATGTAAACCTTCCGATGTCTGCATTGCCATGTGACAGGGAAGCTTTCACAACCATGGTAATGGTAGGGCATATTTTGTAACCTGAAACATCATTGGTCATGAAAATTTGATTTCAAGACTCAAATTCGAATATTTGCATTTACCTCGATCTCCTCATCAGCATCCATTCATCATCAATCTGTCACCAGTGACATCAAAAGGTAAGGCTTTAGCAATCATAATATTAACATTTTGCTATGAAAGTATTGCATTCGGATGAAAGCACTTAAGACTTTAATAAACTTCTATGTTTCAAACACTTTTCAATGACATACTTGCAGCAGGCAATGTAATGTTTTCTTATACATCTCAGGAATAACAGTTTCTTTTTCTCATTTGCATTCCACAGAGCAGCAAAGATAGCTTCTCCACAAGCAATGTCTTTTGAAGGAAGAAGATTCAATTTCTCAAAAATGTTATCATTTATTCCATCAACACTTGTTACTGGTGACTTACATCCGTGCACTGCTACAGACAAAGAGAAATTCAGCTTTCATAGTATTGTCTTTCAATAAGTTAACAATATGCTTGTACTTTACGGAGGAAGGAAATTTTGCATCCTTCTTTGGGATAAATGTAAGAAAATACTGTTTCAGAGCATCCTATGATTGAAGTCTTTCTGCTGCATTCGCCATAGTTAACCATCTGGTAGTACCGTGTCTGATAAAACGATGGTTAGGTAATTGTAATTCATTCCGTATGATTGTAAAATCTTCCCATCGTGATGGCCAATCATTAAAATGAGAATGAATTGCTACAATTAGATTTAACACATCCTCTCCAAGCTGAGAAAGTCTCCCAAGAAATGCATTGTACCAATATCAAAAAGCATTTGTGTCGTACAAGTGATGTTTCCTCATTCATGAGACGTGTTACTGATTTTACTTTGGGTCTATTGATGCAAAGCATCAACATGCTTTGAAATAAGAGGTGTGCACTGTCAAAGGCAGTTGCCAATTTCTGAAATAAATCCTTTTCAGGAGGGTTCCAGGTGTGTGTCCATGGTTACAATTGATGGACCAGTAGCAAGCTGTGATTTGCAGCTATTTCTTATCAGCTGCATTCATAGTTTCATCAAAGCACATGCAATATATCCCATACATATCGTTTATTAATTCCTATTTGAAGTAAGGTCCTAAGGCATCCTCTAAAAGATTAACCCATTTTAGTTTGCCTCAGGGAAAACCCTTGTGGTAATGCTTCATGAAACATGGCTTTAAAAACCTCTCCAATTTCAGCATATGAAGCTGCTGGAAAATTATTTGCCACCCACTTTAACACCCATATCAGTTCAGCAGTTGCAGCAGAATCCTTCACACTGTACAGCCTAATACCTGAACATGTCTTGGACACATTATTTGTACTGGAACAAGAAGCAGCTACTGACACATCGTTTGCCGGATTCGGTGTCAACCGAAGTTGTCTGGTCTCTTGTAAGAACAAATTTTTTTTTTTCCCTGTGCTTAAATGATTCAGCATGTCGCAAAATAGCGTGAAAGCCTTCATTTCTGGTGTTTACAATGCAGGAACACACTTTACGAAACAGTTCGATGTTACTATGCTTGGATCTCCATTCAGCCAATATGCACTTACAGCCAGCATCCTTTAAAAGCCAGTTATGTAAGATATTATTACCCTCCGCAGGGATAACACAATTGCCAAATATGGTCAACACAAGAAAGCCTCCGGGGCGAGAATTTTGTGAGTTTTCGTGGGGGAAATTTATTATACAATAATTTTTGCCACCCACGTTTTAGTAGCTCAAACTAGAGCTTGTGTAATTTTGGAGAAAAAGAGACGCTTTCCCCATCCTGGATTCGAACCAGGGTCCCCGCGTTTAGCTCGTGGTATCTTGTCCAACTAGACAAATGAGGACAAGAACAAACGTATTTTTCTCCATATATTAGGATGTAAGATATTATTACTCTTCAGAGATAACACAATTGCCAAATAATGGTCAACACAGAAGAGCCTCCGTGGCGAGTTTTTTGTGGGTTTTTCGTGGGGGAATTTATTATACAATAATTTTGTGCCACCCACGTTTATGTAGCTCAAACTAGAGCTTTTTATTTATATTTGGAGAAAAAGAAGCGCCGTCCTCATCCCAGGGGGGATTATTGTATAAAAGCCAGTTATTTATAAATCAACATTTCCCCATGATTCAGGTGTAAACTCTTCAAGGTTTAGGCTTTACTTAAAGCAAAAAAAAAAAGATAGGGTATGTTAATGCTTGTTGGATTTAAAACAAGAACTCTGGGAAAAGAATGCTACAATAGCCTGGGTTACAACATGCTAAACATAAATGAATTTGAATGTAAACAACTCTTCCTCTATACTGCTCAAATATTTCCCTTCAAATGTCTATCACTGGGGAACTTTCACTGAGATTTCACACAGTTAAACTTTAAAAAAAAAAAAAGAAGAGGAATGCTCGCCATATAAGGATACAATCAAAAGAAAAATAGCAAGGAATCTAAAAAAAAGTGACTTCTTTAGCAAATAAGTGAGTAAAAGTCACCTTTTCCAAAAAAAGTGAGAAAAGTGACCAGTTTGCAGGCCTGTAATGTACACATACCACAAAAAAGCTTAAATTAAAAAATATGAAATTTATCTATTATACCAGAAATAGTAATCCTAGGATCATCCCATGATAGCATTATTAGGGAGGATTTTTTTTATTATTGTGTTTATGAAAGCAATAAGCTACATTTCACTAATTTTTCACAAATGTGCATCCCTAAAATATAATATCTTCATTTATGTATTCATAAGATTATCAAATTTTATAGTTACGATTTAAAGAATTTTTTTGATTCTATCAGTAAAATTATCATACAATACAAGCCAGATGGTGTGTTTGTTTATTTTATTTTCTTTTTTTATGTCCCATAGCTGCTTTCCAAGACCAACAGCTTAATGTAACCTCAGAACCATGGTACATTTACAACGATCAAGCTTACTACAAGCAGCGATGTGGATCAGGTAAATACCCGGAGGGTAGGTAGGGTAAATAAAAATGGATATTTGGCGCAGTATAGCCCAGATGCTCTTGCGCCATAAAAAAGCCAAACAAACAAACAAAAATGTGTATTTACCCATTTCTTAAATACCCACCCAAAAAATATGGGTGTTTTCAAAAAACATCTAACAACACTGTGCAATTTTGTAAGAAATATGTTGTATAACTTTTAAAATCAAATTTAAACTATTATAAGTGTGTGTATGTATATATATATATATTATAACCTATTTTTAAATGTAGTAATGTTTTGCAATCAGTAGGTGGCAAACTGGTTTATGCAAGCAAGGTGAAGTGCTGTATTACTGGTTGCAGGGAAATTTTCCCTGCCGCAGTAAAAATTTTCTTCACCACTAAAGAAGAGCCTAATGGGCCAGTTCCAGTAGGTTCTTCAACATGTATAGCTTCCCAGATGACATAAACAGAGCATAGATTGGTTGGCATAAGTAATAAGACAAGATTTTCATCAACATATTATTGACAGGGTTTAACAGATTCATCTCCTGCAAGCATTATTCAATAAAATTGGAAAAGAGAAACAAGTTACTATGTCTTTGAAGCTTCCAGGAAAAACACGATGGGGTCGCCATTTGTCCTACTTCCAAAGTTTACTCATAAGCAAAGTTCTACTTCAAACTCTGGCTATGAGTGCAGAAACAAACTTGTCTACAGAGCTAAAGGAGAAACCTCTTGATGGCGTGTTTGGGTTCATATAGAAAAAATGGTCACCATTCTGAAACCAATAGTGGATTTACTTAATGAAGTTCACTCAAATGAGCCACAGATACAGTGTTTTTTTAATTTTAAAACCTTCAGGCTACTTGAAATGAACAATTGCCAGTATCCCCATTATAGAAAGCTGAAGAACAATATCAATTTTACAGAAAGGAAAGAATTCGGTTTAGAACACATTCATTTAACGGCAGATCTCTTGAACCTGGCGAATTGAATTGAATAGAATTTGTAAATTAAGTTCTATTCAATTAATTGACACAATAAGTTTCATTTGTGATGTGGGATAACATATGGGGCTGAATAATACACAAAAAAGGACAGATTTGGCAAATTACAGAGACAAAGATCAACTTTGGGTAAGAAGTTTGTATGGGAAGGAGTTGACATTATGAGCCCCATACTATGATGGAGAAGTTTGAGAAGGACAAATGAATTTGTGAAGTTGCCATTAGGATCTTAAGCATACCAATAACATCAGCTGCCACTGCAAGAACATTCAACAGATTCAGCTGGATCCACAGCATAAACAGAAATCGTTTGAAATCAGAAAAGGCAGCAAAATTAACCTATTTGGCACATAATTGGAAGGTAGAACTACATAGTCCATCATGTATTAAATTTTTTTTGAAGTGTTGCCAGAAGTAGCTGGCAATGAGCAAGTAACCTGCCGCCATAATGGAAACACCGTTTACACTTTTTTTAGCATTGTAATTTTTCTAAGTCAGTGAACGTCTTGTGGAGGGGTGTGCCCACAACCCCCCCTCCCCACGGATCCAAATAAAAACTAAATTACTCTTACCTGTATCAAAGAAGGATTAATGGGGGAGACCCCCACACACCCCTGCTTTGGGTTAAACCCCTCACTGTCCGTTTGAATAGACTTCCGAGTCATATGTGAATAATTGAAATGTTAAGTCAATATCTATATATAACTGTAAATCTTAACATTGCTCTAGGACACACCCTCATAGATTAGGTTGAAAATAACCAATCAGAGCATGGAATATTCCTCACACTAAACACAATAGGCAGAACATGTACAATCTCGCTCATCAAAATCTCTGCAGTTGTATTCGGAATCATAACATAAAAACATTTATTAGAACCCCTTTCAACCCATTCGAATGCAATTAAAAAAAGCTCCACAAGGTCAATCGTTCCGACATACTTCAATTCGCTGTAACACACAAAATACAGACTACAGAACCAGAAAGCGAGAAAAAAATGGCATTGAATGGTGCCGGAGAGAGTATGACATTACAAACCCAGCTACTGAAATTTCAGAGCAATTTCAGAAGGAGAGGAAAGCAGGTGACGAACAGTGAAGTTATACCAATCGAAAATTGCTAAATCAAAAACGTATTCCAAAACCAAGATTAGATGAACATGATCCCCATGGAAATATTCATCTGGGATGTGTAGCAAGTTGGAAGAAAAGGAAAGTCAGAAGCTGAGATGGAAACAGAAAAATAAAGAAGCAGATTCAGAAACAAGAAACAGAAGAATCTGAAGATGAACCAAGCTCTTGCGATTCTGAAGAGTCTGAATTACTTTCCAATTCAGATGAATAGAACATTACTAATGATAAAATAACGAGGAGCTATGCTATATACATATACTATTAATATTGTAAATTAATAAATCAAGGAAACAGTTTTGACTTAAAATAATGATTGTTCATAAAGGTGTAATTGTTGTTTTCCTTCCTCATAAAAAAAAAAAAAAAAAAGGTACACAAATAGGAAAGGTCCATTCTATACAAAAGGTAATTATTATCTTTTTCTACTCGTATTTCAGTATGGTTAATGTTTTAAAACCATGTTGAAAGGGTTTAGATTCAGAAACTATTGAGTAATTTTTTGAGTTCATTATAAAAGAGTTTAACTATATAATGGAAAAGCTGATGCTTCATCTTTTATTCCATTTAAAAAGCGTATATGACTATATATAAGGCAAAGGAGATTGGTATTAGCAAAATC
Source organism: Dysdera silvatica (assembly GCA_006491805.2). Lineage (NCBI taxonomy): Eukaryota > Metazoa > Arthropoda > Arachnida > Araneae > Dysderidae > Dysdera > Dysdera silvatica. The sequence continues at coordinate 14,621 of QLNU02013785.1, forward strand.
CCTTACAGATTGGATAATTTAGCTAAAAACTTTTTTTTTCCAAGTTTTAGTTATATATTTGGCAAACATTTTCTCCTGAGAAATATATGGGCTTAATAATTTTATATAAATTATATTAGTTTTGGTGCAAAATGGTAACTTTTGGAAGAAGTTTAGTCAAAAGTACAAGTTTTTCTAATTTTCCAGTAGGTAATGTGGTATGAAAAGCACAGTTCAGGAAAATTATTTTAATAAGTTATTTATTATAACAATGACTTTAAAATTTCCCTGACTTTTCCAGGTTTTCCAAATGAGTAGACACCCTGTTAAAAGAGTTAACTAAAAGTTGAACTCTTACATAAATGAAGCTGAATGAAAATTTGGTTTCTGAGGTATGCAATCTTTTAAAAAAAAAAATAAATAAATAAAAAATAAAAACATGCGTTTTTTTACACACCCTGATAACTGTTGATAATGTTTGATCTAGAGTTCATTTGAAGGTGATTTAATGGGCCATCTGGAACAGGTTTAACGCTATTTTAAAATTTACCTTCTATAAAATCCTAATTATTTATTAGCTAAAAATATTCAAGCAACAATTTCTCAGCTTTTGTTTTGTTTATGTTTTACAACATAAGGGCAGCTAAGGTCATACTGCACCAGAACCTACACTTTTCCAAGGAATCTGAACCTCCATTGCTTAGGAAACCGAACCACAGACTACAATGAGCAGAAAAAATGTCACACATGCTATGATAACATCGAAAAATCAAACCCATATTAATGACACGATAGACAAACGCTTTACCTCAATGCCACCGCAGGGCTGATTTTCCAGTTATAGAAACTTGTTCTCAGCAGTGCCTGATAGGGTTTTATGGGCCCTAGGCCAAAAGGATCAAATGGGCCCCAAAAGAAGATGGCCCATGTAAATTCTGGCAAATAATAAAATATATATATACATATATATAGAATTTTGGTGTTCTAGGGAAGTTCCAAGCTTACGGTGGAGTCACCCAATATAAATTGTGAGCAATTTAATAAAACATGCATTAGAAAATAGAAGATTTTCCAATCACTATGTCTGTAGATATCCATAGGTTCCAAAGTGCATGCATGTGACTATTATAAGCATTCAGACTAAATAAAAAAATAAGGATCAAATGCCAAAATTAAAACTTTTATAGAGTAAAGGACCATTAGATGGTATGATAATTCAACTATGGATATGCAAATATAGAAATATATGAAGTTTTGGGACTATAATTAATATTAAAATGATGCTGAATATTAATTAACAAAGGCTCCCGTGGGGTCACAAAATCATGGGGCTGTAGACCCAGGCTTACTTTGCCTATATATAAATTCAGCATGATTCTCAGTAATTATTGTTTTTTATGTTTCATAAAACGTTTTCTAAAAATATAAATCAATATTTCAAGCACATACTAAAAATATACATATACTCTGTACCAATTTTTACTTAAAAACTGAATTTTAATATGTGCAAAAATATTAAACATGAAATATTCAATTGCTCATATTTGTAAGTTCCTTCCATGCTATCTCACACAATTCAGGTGAATACTTTTATTTTTTTTTTCAGGTCAAAGATGGTCTAACCATTTTCTACACAAATCAAGGTTAAAAACATTTGATTGTGTTTGATTAGCTTGATGTTTTACACTCCAGAACCGTTTGTGTAGCCACATCTACATAACAGTACACACACATGCCTTAATGTATTACAGTCGAATCTTGTTAAAACGAACATACTTAAGACGAATTACTTTTAATACAAACCGTTTTCTGAAGTCCCATCAATTTGTATAGGAATCCCCATGTCATTTTTTCCTTTAACATGAATACAGTTAAGAAGAAATAGTGTTTATCATAAACTGACAATCACTGCCCCTTGGAAAATTTCCTCTGCTTCATAAAAATAAAATTGCTTCATAAGATTAGAGCTTCACATTGATAATTTCAACAGACTGTAGTTGCTAGACCACACATGCAGAAATAGTGACTTATATTTACAATAGCATAACAAACATTTCCTGTTGGCATTTCCATACGATAAAACTGAAAAATATTTTCTGTTATCATAACTTCGTTAAAAACAGAATAGAAGAAAACATCACAGCAGAAGATAGGGTTGATTTCGACATAACCGATACTCTAGCTTATGGTGGTGTTCTTGATTACGACAGATTTGATGAATATGGCTCAATAGACAACATCATTATGACGTGCAGTGTTTCAATGGACACCGAAATAATTAAAGCCATTAACGGCGTGATAAAGCCCTTGTCGGAAAGTAATCACTATTTTTCGGATTGAGAAAGATATTGGGGAGGGGGGGGGATTTAAAATACAGTAGGACACACTTATAACAAGCCTGCATTCAGTGAGTTTCCAGATATAGTGAATAAAATGCAGATTTTGTTTGGTACAATGATTAAGTGCAATACAATTTAATTGTTTTTGGTGACTAAGACTATTTAGACCTCAGATTTAATGAGCAATTTAAAAAAGTAAAATAGGAAATCAAACCTTTTATAAAAATTACATTATTATATGCAGTTGGTTGTTATAATTGGCACTCAATATAATAGATTTCCACCACATTTTTATGGATTTGGGAGGAGAAATTTCCTTAATCCCCCCCCCCCACCATGTGTCTGCCACTGAACACATTGAAAAAATTGAATCAAACAAAAATCCTATTAGTGTGATGGAAGCTTTCACTGTGCTACAAACTGTACGGTGTTTTGTGATGCAAAAAAGCAAAAACGAACTGCAATTATTGAATTTTTTAAGGGTACTACAATTATTTAAAACTTTTTCTTACCATACAGTATGTAATCCGGAAGAAATAAATATTTACTAAGCTGTAATGTGTGCACATAGTAAAATAAAGATTTTTCAAATCTATTTACTACATAGAATATCCACGTTAAAGGTACGTATATACTATTGCTTTTGTTTCAAAATATGTATGCTGTAATAAAATACTGATAAAATATAAAATATATATAATGGGACGTGTATATGGTAACCAGAGATGGGATAAATAACGCAGTAATACGATCCCGCCCATCCTTTATGGATAATAAGTATTACTGTTAATACGAACTGATTTTCTGTTCCCCTTGGTGTTCGTCTTAACGAGGTTCGACTGTATTCAAATCATGGCTAGCCAGGCCTGTAGCTAGGATGAAGGGCAACTGGGGCAATACAAAGGGCTTATGGGGCACATGAGGACTCAAATATTATTGACTGGAGCAGTACAGAATTTAGTCATTACGTCACAATGAACGCAAATAAATTTGACACTCCTCTGACGGCTTTTATCAAAAATTTATTACAATTACTATAATATTAACAAATATCACAGTTTGTATTTTAAATTTTATAGAGGGACAATTTGGTCAGAGAGGGAGAATTTTACCCATGGCGCTCTTATGCCTTAGCCTTGTAGCCCTATTGGAAAATTCCCAACTGCATATGACGAAAATATTAATGTTTGCATATATATATTATTGACCTTGGCTACGTTTAATGGACGATCCCTTGCTTCTGAAGCAAAACTTCAGGAATTGGAAGAGGAACTAGACAAGATCAAATGGGACATTGTAGGACTCAGTGAAGTTAGAAGAAAAGGTGAAGAGTTGGTGGAACTTAAAAGTGGACATTTGTTTTATTATAGAGGAACGGAAACTGGAAGAACAAGTGGTGTTGGCTTCTTAATCAACAAAAGAATTAAAGACTGTCTTCTGGAAGTTGAAAGTACATCAGATCGAGCAGCGAGGCTCGTTGTTCAACTAACCCAGCGATACCAACTTCAAATAGTACAGGTATATGCACCAACATCAAGCCATACCGACGAAGAGGTTGAAGAATTTTATGAAGAAATCAAAGAGTTACACACCAAAGGGAAACAACATATCAAGCTCATCATGGGGGATTTCAATGCAAGAATTGGACAACAGGAACAAGGAGAGACATCGGTTGGTAAATACGGATATGGGGAAAGGAATGAACGTGGCGATCAACTCATCGAATTTGCAGAAGCTGAAAATCTTAGCATCATGAATTCATTTTTTAAGAAGAAACCGCAAAGAAAATGGACATGGAAACACCCAAATGGGGGAACTAGTGAAATTGACTATATCCTGGCAAACAAGAAATCAATTATTGAAGATTGCAGCGTACTGAACAGATTTAATACTGGAAGTGATCATCGAATGGTGAGATGTAAAGTGCACTTAAATACTAAATTAGAACGACAGAAGCTCATTAGGAAACAAGTAAGTAAGAGGGTGGATTTAATGAAACTGAAAGTAAATACCGTGATATCTCAGAAGCAAATGAAAACATTGTTAAGACAATAGTTGAAACTGCTGGGGAAATTGGTGGTGTAACCTGTAAAAAGCACAATAGCAAATTATCTGAGAAGACGAAACAGCTCATGAAAAGGCGAAGAGATATGAAGGTGGACAATCAAAATACCAGTTCCAGGATTGAGTACATAGAACTTTGTAAAACTCTGCGCAAAAGCATGAAAGAAGACATAAGAAAATTCAACTGTGAGCTAGTAAGGAAAGCCATTGAAAATAACAAGAGCCTTAGGGTTGTTAAAGGAAGTTTATCTGTTGGGAAGAAACACATCATTGCATTAAAAGGAGAGGATGGCACCGTAACAAGAAATAGGGAAGAAATACTTAGAAGAGTTGAAGAATTCTACAAAAATCTATACGAAAGTAACAGTGGATTAAACGAAGACTCTGAGATAGTCGAAGGAACAGCTCCTAAAATCTTAAAAGAAGAAGTTTCATTTGCAATAAAAAGTATGAAGAAAGGAAGAGCCCCTGGTGATGATGGTATTACATTAGATATCTTAAAAGAAGCTGGAGAATATGTAGAAGACATACTTGCAAAATTCTTTACCAAATGTCTTAACAGCGGTAACATACCAAACCAATGGGATTCTGCAACAGTAATTCTTTTGCATAAAAAAGGTGATAAAGAGGATTTAAAAAATTACCGACCAATTAGCTTGTTACCTGCTATTTATAAAATCTTCACAAAAGTGCTAACACATCGCCTGCAGAAAAAATTAGATGCAGCTCAACCAAGAGAACAAGCTGGATTTCGAAGTGGATTCAGTACAGTGGACCATATTCAAGTATTAAGAGAATTAATTGAAAGAACACATGAATATGAACTTCCATTGTGTGTGGCATTTATTGACTATGAGAAGGCCTTTGACTCTATTAAAACATCAGCAGTCATCAACTCTTTAAGATCAACAGACATTGAGGATGTGTACATTGACATGGTGAAACGTGTGTATAAAAATGCAAGTGCAAAATTTCGGTTACATAAAGATACCGAAGCTATCAAAATTGGTAAAGGTGTGAGGCAGGGAGATACCATTTCTCCAAAACTTTTTACTTCAGCTTTACAGATGATTTTTCAGCAGATAAATTGGAATAACAAGGGAATAAAAATAAATGGTGAATATTTAAATCATTTGCGGTTTGCTGATGACATTGTTATTTTTTCAACGAACCCATCAGAACTCCAAGACATGGTACAGGAGCTCTCAACTAGAAGTAAAGAAGTTGGACTCAAGATGAACCTACAAAAAACTAAGATCATGTTCAATAATTTCGTAGAGGAAACAAAAATACAAGTTGACAACATTGAGCTAGAAATTGCTGATTCATATATTTACCTTGGCCAGCTGATTTCAATGGATGGCAACATTATGAAAGAACTCAACAGACGTATTAAACTTGGCTGGAGTGCATTTGGAAGAAACAGTTTTATCCTGAAGGGGAAATTGCCTTTGTGTCTAAAAAGAAAGGTCTTCAACCAGTGTGTATTGCCAGTCCTCTCTTATGGATCAGAGACATGGAGTCTAACAGTTGGAGCAATACGAAAGTTACAGACAACGCAAAGGAGCATGGAGAGGTGCATGCTTGGAATAACTAGGAGAGATCGAAAAAGAAACACTTGGGTGAGAGAGCAAACTAGAGTAGAGGACATCATTGTTAAAGTAAAAGGGCTGAAATGGCGATGGGCTGGGCATATTGCAAGAAGAACTGATCAACGATGGACAACAGAAATTCTGAACTGGATTCCAAGAGACCACCGAAGACCTAGAAAACGTCCTCAAACTAGATGGGTGGATGAAATAAGAAAACAGGTTGGGGTGACGTGGAAGCGAATTGCTCAGGATAGACTTGTGTGGAAAGCATTTGGAGAGACCTTCATCCAGCAGTGGATAGATAATGGTTGAATATGATGATGATATATATATTGATGAGGCAACTGGGGCCGTGCCCCTGCTTGCCTATAGGCCTGTGGCAAGCCTTTGCCTTTACGAATTAAAACTTAAGATCACAGAAGTTGCGGAAGATAATGCTTATAACACTATGTTATCACAGCAGACGAATCACATTCATATACCAGACCTACCTAATGAATATCACAATTTAAACTCATCTCTTTTCAAATAAATTTTATTGAAACACACAATTAATGAATCTAAAGCACAAGCTCTTTAATGAACTGAGTACTATCACATGAAAAGGAAAAGAAATCAGAATATTTTTTTTAATGTACTGTTTCAAAACATTATTAAAAAAAGTTACTTTTGGATTTGCTCAGTTTCAGCATTTAGTCTATCTGCATCTCTGGCTTTAAATGTCATCCATTCACATATTAGATTCTGATGTTCTTTATCTAGCTGATTTTTTTTTTCTTCTAAACTTGAATATGAAAGTAATAATGCATCATATTCATCTTTCATTGACTATAAAATGAAGGAAATATACTAAAAATATGAACTTCACAATTTAAGAATTTTAACATATGAAAAAACGTCACATGAATTTAAAAAACAAACCACATGGAAAAATTAATTATTCTCTTACAATTTTAAATTGGTAATTTTACATAGCTGGTTTAAATAGAACTGTATATTTTTATGCCATTCTCACTATGACTTAAAAATAATTATTAAGCCCATAAACCGCAATAATGGGTTTGCTGCCATATAACTTGATCTAAAAATCTTAAAATTAATACAGTGACCAAATAAATTTGATGACCATCTAAAATAAGTACAATTCTGAAAACACAGGTTATGTTATAGCATTTGGCCTATAAAACTGTTTACTCTTGGTGGTATTCAGTAGCCTTTTTTTTTTCACACCTTCATACTTCCTTAAAAAGGAATTTTTCTTCCCATACAACTTACCTTGTCTGTTCACTAACCATTTACAGGGTTTGTATTATTTTGTGAACAGCAAAATTAAGGAGTTTTAAGAACCTGAAACAAAAAGTTAAGGACACACGCAAAACACCTAATTTAAGCATCAAATAAAATGAAGGTGGGGCTCCCAGCAGACTTTTCACAAGAAACTAAGAGAATAAGGACCACTTTTTTTAAGAAAAGGGACTAATAAGGACCTAATACAGTGATTTGTACAAGCTTTTTTTGTCACCCAAATCAAAATAGTGTTCCTTGATATCCTTATTCAGAATTTTTTTATATATTGATCTTTTTTTCATAGAGAGCAGTTATAAGAAATTATATATTTATACTATCATCTATACATCTTCTCCCCCATCCCCGTCCTTCCTGAAAAAAGTACATCTAATAAGCAAGAAGTACTGAAAAATTAAATAAACAGTGTTGATTTTACTCGAACTATAACATAAATAGTTACAATGCAACCTGAATAATTGCTTTGAATTCCAAACAAAATCCATTTCCTTAAATTACGATATATATAAAAAGTATGAAATAATTTTGTCAACTGATACAATAGCATTGTTAATAAGAGACATTTATCAAAGAATTATTCATTCAGAGGCTGAAAACAGACTGATAGTGCTGCCACAATCTAATGGTGCTAAAAGTTGACTTTATATTGTAATTAAAAAAAAATTTTTTTTTCATTCCTACTACGAAGTTCTTATATCATACTTGACAACAGGGCATGAAAAAATCATGATTTTTTTTTTTTTTCCAAAAAAGTCAGATTCTTTTTATTTAAATTGGATTTTATTGATTTAAATTAAATTTTATTAACCTCTTCATTCCAGAGGTACACAAGTGTGCCTTGGGTTGCAACGCCTTTTCTACTAGACTAATATAAACTGTGAACTCAGACCGAAAGGTATCATTTGTGCACATTTTAAGCTTTCTTTTAGTGTCACTAGATGTCGCTGGAAAGCTTAGAAAAACGAGGAACCAGAACTTGCTTTTGCGGAAGTTGTTGCATCATGTCAACCAACGCTCGCAGTTCAAAATTTAAGTGCTAATAATTTTGTATAAATAGTTTGTTCTTTTAATTTAAAGTAATTATTCAATTGTTAAAAGTTTGTTAATTGTCTTAAATGTCAGAATTGCATATATCATTGGGAATATTCTTTTCTGGCACCACTTACACAGAGGTACACGTATGTGCACCTTCGCACAAGCACGAAGAAACTAACTACAGTACCTTATTTTGTAAGAAGGCACTATTTAATTTTTATGTTTGATCACTTTGGGGAATGTATGTAGATTAACAAAATTAATTTTTAATTGCTGTGAATATTATGCCCCCTAACTTTTAGGGGGCTGACCTTCCAAAAAAAAAATATGTTTTAACAAAATAATTGTTTTGTACATTTTACATGTAAATTTCACCCCTCTGGGGGGCTTACCTTATTACTGACTGATTCCTAGTTCATTACAGGTATGATGCACGTTTCAAAAAGTGGACGACAAGAGCATTCAATCATTTTCTAGATTTGGTTTTAGTTAATTCTTGGATCATGTGCATACGATATTATGCAAAGAATGAAGTTCCCAGAAAAAAGAAACTGTTAGCTTACAGAATCAACCTGGGTTTGACACTTGTAGTAAAGTATGAAGGATATGACCAAATATTGTCCATTCAGCATATAGCATTGGCCAAATAATAAGAACATTCTGAACCAGAAGCTGAGCCGACACCAGCAAGGGAACATCGAAAAGTTGTACCACAGCCAATGGTAGAAGTTCAACATGACGATGTCAGATATCTGCCACAATTCTGCGATGATAAATTTGCATCTAACTGTAGATCTGCTGGCTGCAAGTTGAGATCAAGAATCATTTGCAGTAGATACAAAGTGTGTTTGTGCGTGTGTGCTAAAAAGTAATTGTTTTGAAAAGTTTCATACTAAATGAAACGAATTTATTGAAATGTACCTGTTCTGTACTGTCAAAGGTTTAAAGTAAAACAAAGTCATGTAAAAGCGATTTAATGAGCAGTTTTTTTGGCAATACTTATGAAAACAACTTTAGTATTAATTGAACTTTGAGACCTAAGGTACACATAAGTGCATGTCATGTTTCTGTTAATCTGCAATTAAAATTCATCGTTGTTATACAAAAGTCATCTCTTCCTGTGCAAACTAAGTTTAAAAGTGTTGAATCGCTGTTTCTTTCATCGAATTATTCTCAGGCCTTAAGAGGTTAATTTAAATAGGATTTTTTTTAAATTTAAATTAATTAGTTGTAAGTTTGAACTTGTTAGATCATGTCGTTTACAGTGTTGTTAAAATTTACTTAACTTAGCACATGTGAAGGTAAGGAAATACAGCAAGCTAAATTTAAAAATAAAATTAAATCATAGTTTAGCAGAAATATCAAAAATTTCTATACACA
>QLNU02013785.1:39055-52087 GCA_006491805.2 Dysdera silvatica
ATCAGAACACAATTATGCAAATTAGTACATTTTACTCGGTAAACAGCACCAAAATTTACCCTGGTGGATACCTTTGGTACTATTTGTTTTTGATAAAATTGATGTGTGCTTGTCGTTTGACATTTATTCACTCATTATTCATACTAATGCACTTTTGCAGCACTAAAATTCTCCCTGGTGGTGACTTTTGGTACTATTTTGTTTTCTTTAGAAACCAAAATCCCATGGTCCAATATGCATGCCAACCAAATTTGGTTATGTTTCATCCAATACTTTACTCGCTAGAGATCTCTGAACACCTCACGTTATTTTATAACGATCCTGTATATTATGCCAATGAAGTCATACGAAATACCCCAGCTTCTGCATGGTGATCTAGTTTAAAAAAAGTAACTATAAATGAAGATTACATAATTCTCACTTGCGGAATGATGACATTGTCTGCAAGTTCTGTTGGGCTTGGAAGAATATTTCTCTCAAGCTTTTTGTTTATTTACAATAGAGTTAGGAAGCAACAGTAAAATGAACCTTTTGCTACAGACTAGTTCATGGTAAAGATGGTTCAAATACTGGTGAAGTTACTATAATGTAACCGTTAAATATTGTAAACGTTGTCATGAAACCTATTTTACTTTAGAATGGGACCCCTTCCACTATTTGTGGCATTTTGATAAGTTTTTAATATACAAAATAGTTACCTCATGGATTTCTGCCAGTTATTTTTATGGCAGAAAAAAGGGAATTAGTTTATGTTATGCCAGATATAATAAGTGGTTTTCGCCGTCTTAGCAGGAACTTGCCAACCCTGCTTTTAAGGCCTAGCGAACTAACTTCTAGACTACAGAAAGCAGTTAGGCTATCAGGACACAATTTTGAAATAAGAGCTAACAGATTTTTACTTTTTCAAAATATTAAGTATGTAAAACATCCTACAACAGTTTTAAATACAATACAAAAATATGTACCTCAAAGTTAAATACACTCTATAACAAAAAAATCGATGCACCAAGAAGGAGTTGTCCGACTGTAATGAAATTTCGTATTCAAAGACATTTTGACCGAACATGCAAATGATTAAAATTTGGTGTCCAATGAATGAATAGCGGGAACTCCAGCGCATCGGAACTGCGCATTCAGCAGGTGTATATAAGGAGCGATTCTCAATATGTGGTCAAAATTTCTGTTGCATTTTGACTGCGGATATCTTACGTCGACTGTAACAATGCCTCGCCGAAAGATTCGTGCTCATTACGAGCATATGTCAGAGTTTGAAAGAGGTCGTGCTATCGGATTGAAAGAGGCTGGTTGGACGAATCGAAGAATCGCTGGACATGTGGGTCGAAGCGATGCGGCGATTGGACGGTGCTGGCAAGAGTGGAATTTACAATGTCAGCGCCCGGCCGTTCACGCCCGGTCCACCTCTCCGTCTTTACACCGTCAAGTCCGATTACAGTGGTGCCGGGCTCGATCAACTTGGAACTGCGCTGACTGGGGACGTATAGTCTTTAGTGACGAGTCCCGTTTCCAACTGTGTACAACATGAGCGATGTCTGGGCGTCCAGGGGAAGTGCGAAGATCCTGCCCTTACACTATCATGCCCACAGCAGGGCGTTGTTTTATGTTCTGGGGTGCCATCTCGCTGATAGCCGGACCCCTTTGGTGGTCATTTCTGGCACACTTACAGCACAGCGGTATGTAGACGATATTCTACGACCGGTTGTGTTACCGTTCCTTTTGCGACACCCTGGACTTAAGTTTCAACAAGACAATGCCCGGCCGCACACGGTACGTGTTGCTATGAATTGTCTTCAAGCTTGCCCAATACTTCCTTGGCAAGCTAGATCTCCATATGTCTCTCCTATAGAGCACATTTGGGACGCTATGGGAAGGCGATTGCAACCATCCTGGAATGTTGACGATTTAGCCCGACAGTTGGAGACAATTTGGCAAGAAATTCCGCAGGACACCATCCGGGATCTTTATCAGTCTATGCCACGCCGGGTGACAGCTTGCATCCAGGCCAGAGGTGGACCAACGCCTTATTGACTTCCTCCCTTTGTAACGGTCAAACTCTGCAATAAATCATTCAATTGTTCTGAAATTTTAATGATTTCTTTTTCTATGTATGTTCTTTACGTCCACCAATTTTTATCGCAATCGGACAACTCCTCCTTGATGCGTCGATTTGTTTGTTATAGAGTGTAATTTACATAGACATATTTATATGAGGCATGTCCAGAAAGTAATTTTCCGTTCACGTCCACAGATGGAAGGTCATACTGTTGCGTAAAGGGTAGTGCATGTATGAGATAGGTTTATGTTGTGGCAATCGTGTCAAGTCCACAGATGGCAAGTCGTACTGTTGCATAAAGGGTAGTGCATGTATATGATAGATTCATGTTGGGGCAAAATCGTGTGTGCCAAATGGCAATTCACAATTGCTCACAGTAGTTAAAGATGGCAGCTCTTATTCCATTCTCCGCTAACTGCAAGGTGCAGACTTTGATGAAGTTTTTGAATGCGCAAAGCATAGAGCCAATCAAAATTCACCATCAGCTGTGTTTAGTGAATGGCCTGGATGTAATGAGCAAGCAGATGGTATGTCATTGATGACAGTCAATTTCCAGAAGGTTGGTAAAATGATCACGATCAGAAAATATGATAAATACGACCTTCTCAAGTAAGTGCAGCAGCACGTTTTGGATATATAACTGTCGCTTCATTTTTACGGAACTCTCCAAACATTTTTCTCAGATTTCCCATTCGTTGGCACATAAAATTGCCACGAAGCACCTGTATTTTTGGAAACTGTATGTGAGGTGGGTGCTGAAGCAACTGACATCTGAACATAAAGTCAAACATATAGGCTCAGCACTGACCTTTCTGCTGTGAAACTATGATGATAGCAAGTTTATGGACTAGATCATCCCTGGTGATGGAATGTGAGGCACACACTTTATCTCCAGAAACCAAGCAGCAGTCAATGCATTAGTGTCATAGTGGGTTTCAGACAAGGAAGAAATTTAAGCAGACTTTGTCGGTGCTGAAAATGTGCATGGTGTTCTGGGCAAGGGTGGACATAGGGGTCATTACCCTCCCCAAAAAATATTTTTCACTGTAAAATGTTTCAACTTTCTTGATAAATGAAGAATGTTATTCCAAGACAGACCATGGCAAATTTTGTCCTTGACTTCCCCCCACACACAAAATGGAAGTTTATGTCCGCCCCTGGTTCTGGGACAGTCAGGACATTCTGCTCATTGACTTCATTACCACAGGTCAGACGATGAATGCTGACCGCTACTGCGAAACACTGCGAAAAATGTGATGAGCTATTCAAAACAAGTGACATGGTATGCTCAGGCCAGCATTGTCTTATTGTATGATAATGCCCACCCTCATATGACTTGTCATACAATACATCTTTTTGCAGGAGTATTGTTGTGAGGTATTCGAACATTAACCGTATAGTTCCAATCTCGCTCCCAGTGATTTCCATCTTTTCTTACATCTCAAGATATTCTGTCTGGTCAACACTTTCAAAGCAACGCACAAATGCAGAGAGCTGTCATACACTGGTTACGATCCCAGGTGAGACTTCAACGACACACCAAAAGTTAGTCCCATGGCATGACAAATGTTCTAATTATGGTGGGGATTATATTGAAAAGTAACTGAACAATTACTGTATCGATTGAAATAAACGTTTCTAAGAAATTACGTTTGGTTGGTTGTATTTTTATGACACAAGAGTCAGTCTGTGCCAGACAAGGTGAGACCATGCATACGGTGAAATTATGATTACTTTTTATAGACCAACTACGGGGAAACTTACTTTCTGGACATGCCTCATATTATCAAAAGTATTTGAACATTACACTAAATTTAAAAAAACTTAAAACTCAAAACAAAATTCAAAGAAACTGCATAATCACAAACCTTGAATCCCTACGAGTCTGAACATGAATGTTGTTATGTTCCAATTTCTCATTTTGAATTCTAAGACGAAGGTTTTCCTTTTGCAAAAAATCTACTGTATCAAACAAGGAATTTGCTAAAAGGGGGGAAAAAAGTTGAGATATTTTACTCCTTTAAAGCAAGGTGAAAATTTAAGTTGACAAACAGGGATGATTTCATTTAAAGGATAGTTATCTAAATCATTTTTACATGGGTGATAGATTCTTGAATACTAATCCATAATGTTACCAATTTACAAACAAATTTTGGTAATTTAAAAATAAGTTACAAATGTCTTAAATTTTAAATAAATGCATGTTTGCTTTACGGCTCAAGGACAGTGAAGGTAATGCTGTGCAGGGACTTAATTTTGTAAGGAATCCAAAAAGCCTGGGTAACTAACCCCTACACTACAGTCATTGGCATACACAAGGGGGTGTTTTTATTTTGTATATTTAACATAGGAATATATGAGTTGTAACTCTGTACCCCCCCCCCATTGAGTCTATAACCCCTCCTTACGAACTTTCTGCGTACGCCTATAATTACAATGTACAGCAAGCATATCTAACCTGACCATACGTCCCGTTTTTAGGTAGCCGATCCCGTTGTCCCCAAGCATAGCTTCGGGGCCCCAAAATGTCCCGTTTTCAGAAAAAGAGAAACCCTGGTGGCATGGCGATGTACAGAATGCTTTTTAATGCATATATTATGTAAGTCGGTCAGAAGCTTGCTAGCTTGAGCAACTTTCTTGACGATTGTTTTTTTACTAACGTGTGTTATTGTAGTCAATTTAAATTTTTTTACGTGACCCCTCCATTTTAAGAATACCCAAAAGCAAGTGCACTTTTAATATTAACTTACAAAGTACCCATTTATAAAGCAAAGAATTAACTCCATCGGACATTAGATGTGAAAAGTGTCGTACAGAATTTAACATGGCCCATGGAGGTTCCAGCGATTTTAACCAACATTTAAATCAGAAAAACATAAAATTTCCGATTCAAATTCTTCGATGCTTAATTTTTTTAAGAAAAAAGATTCATCAACTTTGTAAGATCTGGAAGTTGCTGCGACGGAAGACACCTGGGCTTATCACAAGGTGCAACAGAACCACAGTTTTTGCTCAAACGATTGTGCTTCTACGTTAATTCAAGCATGTTTTGAACAGAATTTTAGATGTTCTCGTATGAAAACAGAAGCTATTATTATAAATGTATTAGAGCCAATAGTAATAGCTGAATTAAAAGATCGCCTCAGCGAATGCAACTGTGTTACTATATTAACTAATGCTTTAAACCATGGGTCCATGAAAATACACTGGCGGAAAATAAAATCCCAACACCAAGGACAAATGAGTTTAGAGGAATGAAATTTAGGCAAAGCAGTTGTCTAGGTAACATATTTATTTGATTAAAGTTTCAAGGTTACCGGTAAAAGTATGCGCAAGAAGATCCATTTCAAATGCGAAATGGTGGTACATTAATAACCGCTGTAGTCGCCACGATTTTGAATGCAAGCATACAAATGTGCATGCATTGTGTTGTACAGATGCTGTATGTCATTTTGTGGTATGGAGTTCCATGCCCATTTCACTTGTTCAATCAAATCAGCAGCGCTTAATGCTGGTTGTGAATGACGCTGGATTTGTCTTCCAATAATGTCCCATATGTGCTTGATGGGAGAAAGATCTGGTGATCTGGTAAGCCAAGGTGATATGTCGACACTCCGTAGAGCACGTTGGGCGACAGCAGCGGTATGAGGACGAGCGTTATCCTGTTGGAAAATACCCGCTGGAACTGTTCATGAATGGCAATGCAACCGGTTCAATCACCAGTCTGACGTACAAATTTGCTGTCAAGGTGCTTGGGATAACGATGAGAGTGATCCTGCTGTCATAGGAAATCGCTCCCTAGACCGTAACTCCTGGTGTAGGTCCAGTGTGTCTACGCCGCAGACAGCTTGGTTCCAAGCGTTCATCTGTCCTCCTTCTTACCAATATACGACCATCAATGACACCAAGACAGAAACGGCTCTCATCTGAAAACACAACAGATCTCCACTCCGCCCTCCAATGAGCTCTAGCTTGACACCACTGACGTCACATATGGCAGTGATTCGGAGTTAGTGACATGAATGCTACAGGCCGTCTGGCTCGGAGCTGTCCCTCAAGTAATCGATTTGTTACAGTTCGCTGTGTGTCACTCTGGAGCCAACAGAAGCTCTAATTTCTGCTGCAGATGCAGTATGATGCGCCACAGCCATATGCCAAATACGACGGTCTTCTCTTTCAATAGTGGCCCATATGCGGCCAGACCCCGGTCTTCTTGAGACAGTGCCTTCCCGTAACCACAGGTGCCAACACTCATACACAGTGGATACATCATTGCCAAGTCTTTCTGCAATATCCCAGAAAAAATACTTACCTTCTCGTAGCCCTATTATATGGCCTCATTCAAACTCAGTAAGCTGCTGATACTGCCTTCTTCCTCTCCTTAAAGGCATTCTTGACTCAAACCTTACTCACAACGCCCAATCCGGATGATAAATAATGTTCACAAAGTTTACATCGTGTATTTAACGCAAACGTGATTTGCATGATCATAGTGGGGCTACTAGCGCCACTCTTATTCGTCTAGTGCGAAATTTGAATAGGCGTCATCTTTCAGATGTGAAAACATGCCTCCCAAATTTCGTTTATCTAGCACAACTCCTTCTTGGTGTTGGGATTTTATTTTAACCCCAGTGTATTTCCTGTTTTAGTCTGCTTCTTTGTACCCTACGAAAGCATACAAGTCAAAATTTTAGAATTTCAAGATCAACCAGGCGAAACATTAGATGTTATTGTCAATTATCGAATGATACTATTGACAGAAAATGAAAGAATAGAAATATTTGAATGGGAGAATTTAACCAAAATACTTACGTGAGAAAAATTCAAAGTGTAATGGATATTGAAGAGGGATTTATTAATTGTAACCAAAGTATCAGAAGTATTTGATGAGTATTCACTTATAACTACATTACACCTCAAAAGGTGACAGAATGGAACATTGGGAATGTTTCAACTGAAAGTCGTTGTGTGGAATCGTTCAAACATTTTCACACCAATAGTTTGAATCATGTGAACTTCCGTATAACTATTGAGCATATTTTATGCCTACCAGGAACTAATACACCAGTAGAAAGTGTTTTTTCTCTTATGAATAAGTTACGGACGAGTGGAAAAACACAGTTCCCAAAGCAATTATAATTACCAAGGTAAATTTTACGAAATCATGCGAAGAATTTTATTCTAATTTTAAATCAAACCCAAATATACTTAAGCAAATTTATTCTTTAGAAAAATATAGAACATAAATTATTTATTTTCGAACATTCATTCCTGTTCCTTTCATGAATGAATAGGAACTATGAAGAACTAAGCGGGTTTTTTTTAATAACATACTACTATTACCTAAAAATTAGTAATGTCCCGATTATTTTTTTCCTCAAAACGAGATATACGTCGTATGTCCCGTTGCATGTTAAACTCAAGGCATGGTGCCCACAACGAATATTTTTGTGGCCCAACCAATATATCGAAAATACACAAACATTTTTAAGACTTAGAACTGAATTGAAACAAGGTTTGCAAATTTTAAATGTTTGGGAGATATGTTTTCTTTAATTTTTTTCAATAAATATAGAATCAGTGCCTAATCAAATGCAAATGGGGGTTAATTGAAATCCAGTACAATTCAGATTTGAAAGTAAATTCAGTAAAGGGAGTACCTGGATTTTAAAACTATTTACTTTCCAAGTTTGAAAATACTCGAAAATTCATATATAAAATTATTTCCATGTTTGGAAGTACTTATCGATCTGAGCAGTTATTTATAATTATGAAAGGAAATAAGTTTCCTGTCAGGCATAGAATTACTGACATTCATCTTAGACACTCACGAACAAAATTTTCCCCGAAGTAGGAAAACTAGTAGCAGAGAAAAATGTCAAGTGTCAGGAAAAAAATTTTATCGTTGTTCTTGTTCTTTTTTTTATATTATACTTTTCAAAATAAATCTACGTTTCTAAGAAAAAAAAATTTTTTCAGCCCACATAAACTGAACCCTTGTTCATTTGGCCTGTGTTAGATTGAGTTTTACATGCTTGGTGTACAGTGACCAGTTAGTTGGTAAACCTTTTTTTGAAACTGTTGGGAGTTGATCCCAGTTTAACAGCATGCTAAGCAAAAATGTTACCACTACACACCACAGCAAGGCCAAAATAAATGCAACAAAATTTGATACTACCAGTGTTCATTCTAGGATTACAAATGGGTAGGAAGCTCGGGATTGAAAAAGGACACTTTATAATATTTAGGACACTTTATCAAAAAGATCTTTACATGCTTTAATACTAATTAACACTGACTAGATTACTAGTTACAAATTTTTTTTAACCATTTTGTTCTTTCTCAACAGAAAATGAGACTTGACTACCCACTGTATTTAAACTACAGTCGAACCCAGCTATAGAGAACCTAAAGGACCGAACTTTGGTTCACTATATCCAGGGATTCGTTATATCTGATGACCATAGGAAATTGGACGGGACCAAAAAAAAATGTTCGTTATAAACAAGCAAGACATAAAGAAGCAAAGATAAATTTTTGATGGTGTTTTTTCGGGAAAATTTTTTGTTTGTGGTTTTACGGCTCAAAGACTACAGTGGTCATGCTGCGCCGGGACCTACTGTTTTCCGAGGAATGGACCTACAATTTTCTGAGGAATCCAAACCTCTTAAGGCCCAGGGAACCAAACCCCGGACTACAGTGAGCAGTGTGATCTTTATGAGATCTCTGAGTAAGCGTTCTTTGCACCGTTGGGAGTCAAACCCGAGTTAACAGCGCACTATGCGAACGCGTTACCACACTGTGTCACCACAGGGCCTTTTCAGGAAAACGGTAGATTTAAAGTAGGGAGCAAACGTTAATTATGGGATCTGTCAGGGAGCAATTTTTTGTTTTTTTTTTTCTTTTTTTTACGAGGGCGGGCAGAATGCCACATACTTTCATAAAACAGCAGGCAGGATCCTCCACCCCAGAAAATAAGCCTAGAATGAATACTGATACTACTATAAACATCAAAATTATATTTTAGTTTTACACATTTTGTTTCCATTGATTTTCCACCTGCTTTTTAGACAGAACTGGTTCATTTATGCTGCCCATTTGCATTTTTTCTTCTTCCCTCAGAATAAAAAAACTACATTCGAACGGCGCATTGTTAACCCTTTAACACTATCGATTTCCAAATGCAAATAACACCAGAAATTCCACTCCAGAAATTGCAAAGGACTCCACGCTCTCCACCTCACCTAACCCTTTATGCATGGGCACCCATATAAGTAGGCAGTACCATATAAGTAGGGGGGCTCGAGCCCCTCCCAGCTGTTCAAAAAGTTTACTTGCCCAATTCTGCTATGCATTTAGTTTCAAAGGTTTTACAGTAGGTTTTAAAATAAGGTACTTTTTAGCTCATTACTAATTGTCAAGCAGTATCAATTATTTTTGTAGCATTTTAGTATCTTGTACATTCACTAAAATGTTCTCGACAGCCTTGAGAAGGAGGGGGTAATTTTTCTCAACCACTCTTCCCCCCATCTCCCGAAGTACACATATGGGTACCCATGCCCTTATCATACATAAGTTGCTAGTTGCATCCACAGTAAGAAAGGAATGGCAATTGAATTTTGAATGACGAGCTTCTTGCAATGAGGTTTTCTGTTTGACCAATGAGGTCAGTCTGTTTCAAACACTCATAAAAGAAAATGCTTTCTGCCTCTACTCCCAATTTGGTATTTTTAAAGCTTGCTGACTTCCTTACTTACAAAGAAACCTTGCAGACTGCAACACATGGAATTTGATAAGAATGGTACCATTGCATAGGTCTTGTCATGAGAAACAAAAAATCCAATGGAACTACCCACCCGAATCCAACTACTCAGGAGCTACAAGGTGATTCGTACAATCCATCCATCATACAATCATTCCACTAACAAAAAAAAAAAATCCTTGAGATACTATTTTGTATAATTTTCCTGTTTTTTTCTACTGTTATTTATTGTAGCCAATATTTTGGAGCATATTACAATTAAAGAAATGTATTTCTTGATATAGAATATTATGAATTTGGACTCTTTCTCTTATAATTCAATCGCTATGCAATAAATATGGTGATTAGTAAATACATGGTACACTCTAGGATATTGTGTCCATTTATTACATTTAATTGAGCACTTGCTCATTATTGAAAGTGCCGTTCAGCGTAAAAATGCTTGAAGCATAGGGATTCTTCACACCAGGCACATTTTATAAATGGCTGGGTTTCACATTTATTACAAGTTTTCTGTGTTAGTTTGAAACAGATCTGAAGGTAGGAATTTCAATTTGTATTAACACCTTCTGGAAAGCATATCGGTGCTTGTCTTCAAATACAGGGGTGGAGATTTGGTTATGAACCAAGTGATGCAATTTTAGGATAGCATCCCTTAAAGTCACTTGTAGTAGCTATATTTTGTAATCGGGGTCTCCATAATGGGATACAAGGAAACCACAAAGAAGCTTGCTGATAATTGCTTTGTCGATAATCGTATTACAGTCACAAGACTCACTGATGATACCTTCATAACAAGGCCTGACTTCGCTTGTCACAGGGATGCGTGCTACCTCCCCTGAACAAAAGAACGCCTGGAATCCGAGCCACAGGTACTGCTATAATTCTCCATGGTTGAGTACCTGAGAAAACTGCCTCCTTAGGCTCTGCCCATGCCCTTTATTCATCCCATAGGATCAGGTGAGGAGTTAGTTCCTGATTCATTTTAAAACACATCTCCAGTCAACATATACAGTAAAATATTATGCAATATAATAACATTTTAAGGATTTTTTTTTTGCTTGTTAGTGGAATGATTGTATGATGGACGGATTGTATAAATTGTCTTGTAGCTCCTGATTGGTTGGATTCGGGCAAGTAGTTCTATTGGATGTTTTGTTTCTCATGACAAGACCTATCCAATGGTACCACTCTTATCAAATCCATGAGTTGCAGTCTGCGATGTTCCCTTGTTAGAAGGAAACAGATACGTGTTTCCTTTTTCTATTTAACTTATTTACTGCACACAATCCATCTATCCCCCCCACCTTTTTATTCCTAGGCTCCCATTTCTCCTATTCAAATACAAAGCTATTCCAGGCCGCAAGCTCAGGTGCATAAGAGGGCATCTACTCAGGGTTTAAGCTGGCTCAAAACATGCTGTCGCAAAAATGCTAAAATAGGAAAAAAAATTTGTAGCAAAATGCTAAAAAAGATTAGTAGCTTTCATTGCTCGAAAAATCGTATCAATAAAATTATTTACATCAACAATGCTTTGAATTACTATAAGAAACATACTTGAAGGTTTAAAAATAAAAATTGATAAATCAAAGTGTTTTTTTTTTTTTAAAAATAAAAAATGTATTAAGTTTATTGACACATGGTGGATATTAAAACAACCATCACTATTTTGGGATGGACACAATTTTCTTTCTCGCATTTTAGATTAATTCGTCGCATTTTGGGAAAAAAAAGCGATCGTAGTTTAAGCCCTGCATCTACTCCTGATTCTCATAAAACATACTCCGGCAATACAACTGCTTAAAACATGAAAGGATAGCAACTTTTGGGCTGTTCCAGCTACTTAAAAATGTTAAAGTTAAAACGGGACATTCAACCAGTATTGATATTGAATTCAAATAATTTCCATCTGCAAGGCCGATGGTAGCAGTATTACTTGATTTGCATTCAATAACAATATTTGTCTTAGCTAGGACATCCGCTTCGTTTGACTCTGTTGCGAGCGGTTTAAAAAGTGGTCCAGGCACCGCACCACTATTCGCCAACTTGTCCATTGTAAAGCTTCACATTCGCTCACAAGGAAGAATTTGTTAACTGTCCATAGCTCAATGGGTACAGCATTTCACTGACAATGAAAAGGTTGTGGGATCGCACTTCACTGACAATGAAAAGGTTGTGGGATCGCACTTCACTGACAATGAAAAGGTTGTGGGATCGCACTTCACTGGACGCATGAAAACTTTCTTTTCTCTGAAAGTGTTTTATCAAATTTAACCAGTTATTTTAAAACCCAGATTATCGAAAATAAAGAGGGCAAACCCAAATTCAGATAAGTAAAATTTCACATAATCCAGAAATCTAATCTTCAGTGTGAAGGTACAAAGAAACATTTATTCAAAAATATATTTAATTACATATTATTAAACTACTATATTGATAATGAAAAACATCAGAGTATATGTATGTGCTAATTAGGGTATTAACTGCTTTGGAAACAGTTTATTTTTGTATACATCTGACGTATACAAATTGTTGTTTATGTCTAATATCTACCATTTGTAGTTATTATTTTAAGGCTGGAGTGAACTAGAAAACGAATATGAGCATTTTTGCCAGAAACAGTGAATGAGTGTCCACTAAGAAACATGATTATAAAAAACAACACAGTGTAGCAAGTCACTTTAGTTAAGCAATAAGTATTATTTATTAATATCAAATATAAAATAATATATATTAAATTATGTAATATATAACAATATATAATTAAAAAATATATATAATAATTATCTAAGTATTATGTACAAATGTTTGATTTAACCCTTAAATACCACAGGAGGCCAAAAATTTACTCCGGGAAATCCTCTAGTATTATAAGTTGGCAAACCTGCTTTCAGATTTTTCTTCATTCCCGGACTTTTACTTTTGCCCCTCGTTTATTTTGCTTTCTACATTTTCTAGCTCAAGAGGTACTCATTCAGAAGGCTACTTTTTTATTTTTTATTTGAATGCAAAGCTTAAAAACCAATTTAAATATATTCTGTTAAATTTGTTGTCAAGTTCGGATGACCAAGGTTCTACTGTATGTAATTTTCATTTTTGTATGTTATGTTAAAAATATAATTCAGTTTAAGATGCTGTAGGAGGTTACTACAACCTATAATCGTGAAGAATTAAATGCGAAATTGAGAAATATCAACAT
>QLNU02013789.1:0-13165 GCA_006491805.2 Dysdera silvatica
TCCCATTTTCGAACGTTTGTACCGCTCTTCCCTTTCTATGGATTATAGCGCCATTTTTAAGAGTAACAATTAAAAATCGTAGGTCAAAGCTATGTATTTTCTCTGCATAATTAAAATTTGCAATAAGAAATGGGGCTTCCCATTTAAGATTTCAAAGTTGCCCCACCTTCACTCTCGAGGGGGAGGTGAGGATGTTAAATTTTAGCATCATTGAATAGCTTTTTTAAAAATATTGGGCACTTGTTTTTTCACTCTTCAATCCGAAGTTTATTTCTCAATGTATTTCGGGGTTTATTGAGTATATGGCGCCTGTGAGATCTTCTGGTGGAACTGGGTCTTTAACTTTAGTAAGTTGTTTGCGAAGTGTTGTGACAGGGGAATAGAATGTTTGGATAATTGCCTCTTTAAGGATGCAAGAAATTGTTTCGGAAATGCAACGAATATATGGAATAGATATGCGGGTGTGAGAGGTATTGTTTAAAGATGTACTATTGGGTCTACAGTTTCTGAGAATGAATCGTTTAGGGTATCCATTATTTTTAAGTGACGCGTGTATGTGTTTTGTTTCTGTGTTTGAAAGTGTTTCATTACTGAAGTGAGAATTCGCTCTAAGACTTAACGTTTTAACAACGGAAGCTTTGTGGCATGTTGGATGATGCGATTTAAAATCGAGATATCTGTCTGTATGTGTGGGTTTACGGTAAACTGAGGTGAAGATAGAGTTATCGTGAGATCTGTGTACAAGAACGTCTAGGAAAAGGAGTTTATTGTTCTGTTTCATATGTGAATTTTATATGTGGATTTAAGTTATTAAGATAATGGAAGAAGCTTGGGAGCGTATTAGTTTTAAGTACAACAAATGTGTCGTCGACGTATCTTTTCCAGAATTTAATGTTAAAATTCGGTGAAGATAAAGCAGTTTCCTCAAATGACTCCATAACCAAGTTAGCTACAACACTTGAGACCGGAGATCCCATGGCAGTTCCAGAAACTTGTCTATAGATAGAACCATTTGAGGTGAACACAGCAGAGTCTAGACAAAATTTCAACAATGTGCAGATGTCGTGAGGTGTTAGTGAAGTGCGTTCATGTAGTGTTGTGTCATTTTGGAGGCGTGTAAGTGCGGTGTCGATTGCAAGTGATGTGGGAATGCAAGTGAAGAGAGAAATTACATCGAATGAGACCATAAGGTCGTCGTCGTCAAGTTGTAGGTTATTTAAAGGGGTGCAGAAAGATTGGCTAGTAGAAACAGTGTAGTCGTTACTATCGATTATAGGAGAGATTAGACGTGCAAGATGTTGTGATAGGTTATATGTAGGAGAGCTGCAAAAACTAACTATTGGTCTGAGAGGAATATTTTGTTTATGAATTTTAGGTAATCCGTAGAAGGATGGTAAGCGGCCAGAAGTGCATTTTAAAGAATCATAGAGATTAAATGTAAGTTTTTTAGATTTATAGAGTATAGACTCTATAAATTGTTGAAATTTTGTCTGGACTCTGCTGTGTTCTCCTCAAATGGTTCTATCTATAGACAAGTTTTTGGCACTGCCATGGGATCTCTGGTCTCAAGTGTTGTAGCTAACTTGGTTATGGAGTCATTTGAGGAAACTGCTTTGTCTTCACTGAATTTTAACATTAAATTCTGGAAAAGATACGTTGACGACACGTTTGTTGTACTTAAAACTAATACACTCCAAAGCTTCTTCCATTACCTTAATAACTTAAACTCACATATAAAATTCACATACGAAACAGAACAGAACAATAAACTCCCTTTCCTAGACGTTCTTGTACACAGATCTCACGATAACTCAATCTTCACCTCAGTTTACCGTAAACCCACACATACAGACAGATATCTCGATTTTAAATCGCATCATCCAACATGCCACAAAGCTTCCGTTGTTAAAACATTAAGTCTTAGAGCGAATTCTCACTGCAGTAATGAAACACTTTCAAACACAGAAACAAAACACACACACACGGCACTTAAAAATAATGGATACCCTAAACGATTCATTCTCAGAAACTGTAGACCCAATAGTACATCTTTAAACAATACATCTCACACCCGCATATCTATTCCATATATTCACGGCATTTCCGAAACAATCTCTCGCATCCTTAAAGAGGCAAATATCCATACATTCTATTCCCCTGTCACAACACTTCGCAAACAACTTACAAAAGTTAAAGACCCAGTTCCACCAGAAGATCTCACAGGCGCAATATACCAAATACCATGCAAAGACTGCAACAAACATTACATAGGACAAACAAAAAGAATGATCAAAACAAGAAGAAAAGAACACAAACAAGCACTCGCGAAAGGAGACATAGCCTCACGTCTGGCAGAACACGCTTTACAACACGGACACGAACCCGACTGGGACTCAACAAAAATACTACACCGTCACATCACAAACAAGAATAGTAGACTCTTCTTAGAATCTTGGGAAACTTACAAACTACACGGGAAAGCCATTAATACATCACAACCACTTCCAGAAACTTATAAACAACTCTTACTCTGAAATGTATGGGACACCTCCAAATTAGGTAGCCCGCAGTATGGGTTTCTCATTGGTCCCTATTGGGGTTCTTCCATGATTCTATTGGAGGCCTCCCATTGTTTCCCACTGGGTTTTTCCATTCTGCGGGACTACTCTGATGAAGGGTTTTCCAGAAATTTCAAGTATAAAAAGAGACAGAAACATAACATCGTCATTACTCCTGATGAAGGACTGCTGCTGACGCGTCCGAAAGCTCGAGTTCTCTTTAAATTTTTTACATTTGTTATAAAATAAAGTAAATACCACAATTACCACCCATTCTTGGAATTAAAATTATATAGGAGGCTAAAACTCAATAGGCCTTTATAATTTATTCTCATAAAAAAAGGGCCGTACGCCCCTCCCACAACGCAAAAAATGTTATAATTACTGTTCGTTTACAGAAAGAAGTCCGATGGAATAGTTAGAAATAACGGGAGGTGACGTTACAAACGGACTATTCTATTACAGAAGAGGAGGGCTCCAATTCCAGAACTTGATTTTTCCGCCGACAAACGTTCACCAAAAAACAGTTATGAAAATTTTGTCCTCCTCTGCAGTAATGAAGTAGCTCATTTATGACGTCACACCCCGTTATTTCTAACTGTTCCATCCAACGTCTTTTCGTGAACGCCAACGGTGCCCGTGATCGTTCTTTGATTTCTGAATATTAAATCAATCGATATAAATATTAATTTATGCCATAAGCTAGTATGCTAATGAATAAATCATAACTCTACTACGAAAAGGGAAAAGTTACGTCATCGTACAGTTCAATAAAAAATAATTACACATTGGTTCTTAGAAATTAGGGATGTTTAGAAGTAGCAGGTGTATCGATATTCCGATAAAGTGATATGGGCGAATATTTATACGTTCTTCTGGGAATAGGAATTATCAATACTTTTTTTTTTAAGATGTCGATGACAAAACCAATAAGCTTTTATGGGGGGACGGCATGGCCCCCCAAAAAAAATTTCGTAGTTACTCCTATGAAGATAACCTGTTTAGTTTCACACCTAAAAATTTTGCCCTTGAAAATACTGTTTAGTTTGTCGCCTAATGGTGTGGTCCCTTAAAGACACCTTGTTTAGTTTGACGCCTAATGATGTGGGCCCTTAAAGATACCCTCTTTATTTTAACACCTAATGATGTGGGCCCCTTAAAGATACACTCTTTATTTTGACACCTAATGATGTGGGCCCTTAAAGACACTCTGTTTATTTCGACACTTAATGATGTGGTTCTTTAAGGATGCTCTGACTTTAGCCTGATATTAAAATATGCTCTAGACAGTAAATAAAATGGCAGCGTACATGACATGCTGTTGACACCGAATATGAAATTGCAAGGATGGAATGCATGTGGAAGATGAAATGAATATTTCCAACGTTTTTGAAGTTTTTCAATTGCATTTCTACTATCAATTTAAATGAAATCCAGAAAAGCAAATCTTTTTGGAAAAATAATAAAAAATAAACACAACCCAAATATTCCGATTTACGTTCATATCCTTAAACAGAAACTATCCATAAAAGCTTTTTTTTCTGTACATGAGAAGGAATTTTTTTTTTATATTTTCAATTGACATTTTTCATTGTGTTTCAGCATCGCATTTACTTTTAGACTTCTCTTATTTCTTGAAATGCAAACTGCTTCTGACAGGTGAAGATTCAAGTCGGGAGCTTTGAACGTACCAAATTGAAAATGTTTCTTTCACGCAAACTCCAATACGTTGTCATCGCGCAAAGTTACTGATATTAAATTCATTCTTTTTAGGGGCGTTCCACGAGCAAGGGAATTCCCATTGTCATGTTTGAGCATTTCGTGTCTTCAACGAAGCAAACATATTGGAAATTTGGTTGATTTAAAGATTGCCGTGATTAGACCTGTAGCCAAGGTGGGGGCCAGGAAGGATGCGGTCCCAGTTGCTCCATGGAGCTGTTTATATATATACATGCCTGTTCTCCAATTGACCCATCAAGTTGTTATATACGAGGGCGAATCAGAAAGTCTTTGCCCCTATTTTTTATTAGCCAAAATAAGGTACATACAGGTAATTACAAATATACATACTATTCTACGTATCTTACACTATTTTTCCACATAATCCCCACACTGGTTCAGACATTTGTCCCATCGCATCACTAAATTTGAGATGCCTGTGTGGTAGAATTCGTCCGGCTGACTGTGGAACCACCGTCGGACTGCTGTCTTGGCTTCATCGTTGCACGTGAATCGCTGTCCTGCCAGGAACTTCTTCAGCGGACCGAAAACGTGGAAATCACTAGGGGCGAGGTCCGGACTGTATGGTGGGTGGTCCAGACTCTCCCAGTGAAATGACCGGAGCTTGTCGGCGGTTCTGATTGCATACAGTCCGGACCTCGCCCCTAATGATTTCCATGTTTTCGGTCCGCTGAAGTAATTCCTGGCAGGACAGCGATTCTGGTAATAACAAGCAGTCGACGATGATTCTGATCGGCAAGTTTGAATTAATTGAATAACTACGATAAGGTTTCTGAACAATCAGTAAAAGGAGTAATGTGAAAAAATAGTGTAAAGGTACAATAGAAAGCTGCAACCTTTTAATTGCTGTACCCAGCTGATAAAAAATAGGGGCAAAGAGTTTCTGATTCGCCCTCGAATAAACAGCTCGATGGGTCAATCGGGACACGGGCATGTAACAACTGGGAACAATCCCAGGGTACCCTTTGCACCATAAGCCCTATTGCCCTTCATCCTGGCTGCAGGCCTGGCCCTAATGACACATGTAAGCAAATGAAAACAGGTTATAAACCGAAATTAGATCTTTGAACATGAAAGTATTGTAATCACTTGCCACAAGTAACTAATATCAACATACGTTCTGCTTGGCTCAACTTTTTCATCTTAAATTAACACTGGTTTTATCAGTTTCATTTCTTTGTTAGAATCTGTAGTTAGACTGGGCAAAGGATCTAACATACAGCTAACAATGATCCATCAGCGAAAAATTTCAGGATGGCTAATACGGGATAAAACTTTCGTAAATTCTTTCTGTATGTTCAGAAAAAGTTCTAGAATGAATAAGGAAAGGAATATACAGTTTCTGAAATGTGATGTTTTGACAAACCACAGTTGTGCTTAAACCAGAACTCACAGAGGCCACACCATAATAAGATTTGATAAATCAGAGAAGGAAAAATGATCACCGACCCAGACTGGAGACGAAGCAGCGACCACTTCGTTGGAACCATATTGCCATGCCAAATAGACCACCGATATCCAACAGACAATGCTTTTATACTCTTATTTTGGTTCTCAGGATAGTGTTACCCTTCTTGGGGTTATGGAACAATTGCCATATAACAAAATAAAACGCGGATTGCCAATATATACATATCCCCACACAAAAATTGAAAAGCACTTTCATGGAAGCCCTATGTGTTAAATACTTGATAATTTGGCTATTGCTCATGGGAAGAGTTACCATATTATAAGTACGACATTTGAAACGCTATTTTCGATAACGAACGTGTAAGAAATAAACGTATACGCTTGCGAGATACCCAACGAATATTTTCTATCTTATTATTTTATATTTATGCCATTTATAAGAATTAAGTCTTCACTTGCTGGAAGAAATATTTCTTATACTTTTGAAGGTTTTGTAATAGAAGCTTAGCACGAAATGCAAGGGTAAGAGTTAGAGTTATATCTTTGAGGAAAAAATGGGGAAGAGGTATTATTAGATAAAAGAGATCGGATGTAAAGGATCATAACAGAGACTTTGTGAAGGAAAAAAAGATCGACTTATACAAGATCATAAAATTTAATCTTATAAACCGCTTAAATATTTTCAGACAATCGAATAACTTAAAGGCATAACATAAAAAATAAATTCATGACACAAAAATGAAGAATAAAAATATTTCTTTACAATATTTTGAATACCAAAACTTATTTTTGGCCCTCAGAACAGTGGCGCAAGAAAAGGGGGATCAGAAATCAACCCCTCTTAAACTCCCATGATTCCCCTTGAGCTTCCATGATTTCTCTTGAGCTCCCATGATTCCCCCTTGAGTACCCACAATTTTTTAATTGCTACGTTACTTTTGCAGAAGAATACTCTAAAATATTTTTCGATCTCAAAAGTGCGTGCGTTAGCACCCAGAAAGATTTGCACATCATTGTTTTTAGATAGTTAAAAGATTAGTGATAGTCGTTGGAGGTGAGTTTTAAGAAGTGCTTTTTTTGAAAAATACTTTTAGATCTTAAATATTTTTAAATTACAAATTGAATATTTTTATTCGTTCTTTTGGTATTACTTTGTACACGCACTCATTTCACGGAGGGGATATAAATGTCCACTGGTTTATTTGATATCTTCCTTAGAGGATGGCGCAGTATAGCCCAGATGCTCTTGCGCCATAAAAAAGCCAAACAAACAAAGGATAAGCAAAATAAATAAAAAATCTAAGATTATCTTTCTCAATATTATCATTTAGTGGTTCAAAAAATTATTTGCCGCTAAATTCTTGTCATTTTCAAATGTAGGCACTAGGTTTAAAAATTTCGTTATTGCGCTGCTATTGGGTCCCACCATTACTATTTGTCCTTGCTCCTCCTCTTCTAACCCTTGCGCCATTTTGGGCTTCGTTTTGCATGCAGCACAGGTCGTTCAAACTCAATTTACCAAGGTTCTTTTGTTTTTTCTTGTACAATTCTTAAAAGGAACAATCTTAACTAATACAATTTATTTTTAACACTCGCTCATTCACAACGCGGTTAAACCAACATTCCTAATGGCCAAATGAATAACGCAGAAGGAAGAAAAAAAAATGTTTTTTTTTTATTTTGATTATTTTATCCAAAATGTCGTACCAAGTTTTTACCTGTCTATGGCATCAAATATTGTAAACCTGTAGTCAAGTAAACGTTTAGTTTAACTTTTGCTGGAAAGGCAGAGGTGAATGAGCCAGTCCTATTTATATGTGAAACATTCGTAAAACAAACAATAATTTAATAAATGCGAAATACTGGAAATACATCACCGTGATCGTAAAGAACAATTAAATTATGGCCAACAATCTATTTCATATTTATAGCGCGAAATGGCTATCAAATGGACTGATTGAATTTGATCATACATTATCAATTTTGTCATTAATATGAAAGTTGCTTAAGATTAATCTGATGAGTAAACTCTGCTGTTTGACAAATAGCTGGCAATAGTTCACCTTAGTAAATCATCAATATGTATACATTATTCCAATTTGATTCTGATGATGCGTGTATACCATTAAACGATGTTCCCCACTTAGCCCCCGTTCCTGGCCGTATGTAAACAACACTTAATCGAGCCTAACCTTATGTGCATTGCAAACGCATTTCAGAATAAAAGGGGGAAAGATACACGTGTGGTGTCCCATGATGATTCCTCGTCCTTGCACCACAAGTCTGCTCCAGATATGTTTTGGTGTTGTACGTTTGATGGTATAACGCACTGCCTCGGTTGGCAATGGCCGCCACTGATGCTCCTTGCACCGTAAATGTCAGTCGTAAATAATCTACGCTCCGTACCTCGTTCGTCTTCTTGCTCCGTAAATGCCCGTCTCGTTGCTCCGTAAATACCAGTCGTAAACAATCCACGCTCAGACTTACTCGGCCCCTTGCTCCACAAATTTTCTCACGTTGCTATCAACTCTGTTAACACCTCGCTGTCGAGGTTTACTATACTTCTAATTTCGAGCCACTTGGCCCCGGCACAACTCGACGAGTCACTCTCTCCGAATCTATTCCGACTCTCGGGCTCTCAACTTCGTAACTCTCTTCTCTCTCTTCTTATCTCATTTCTCAATCATTTCTCGACCTGTCCATCACCTAAAACGTACCAATCACTTCTCAACCATTTCTAGATAAATCACAATTACCGCCCTCCACTATTCCTCCTTATGACCTATCCGATGCTCGACCAAACACAGGCACGGCCCAACTTGAGTACGTCCCTAACATCTTCCTTCTTCCTGGGATTTAAAACCACGAAAGCCACGGAGAGTTATAAATCCGTCTAGGCTGGGAGTTGCGGTCACCTTGTTGGATCACCGTACTTGCCGCTTTCTTTACAATACAACTGACCTTCCAATTATTCATTTCTCTTTACCATGAAGGAGAAGATCCTAAATTTCTAAATGCACAGCTTATGGCTCGCCATAAATGTAAACATTGGCGAAACTTTTAAAATGTCGCAAATAAATACAATTTTCAACTACGATCACGTGATATAATGACAATAAAAGGCGGATATGATACAGCTCCCTTCTTTTGGAGCTTTACTTTCGGTAGTGAGCGTCTATGGCGACCAAATCAAGATTGTCATTTATTTAACGAACAGAAATCTTTTATGTAGTCTTTATGCGGATTTAGTAAGGCGTATATAATAATACAAAAAGTATACTTGTTTTATTTAGTTTTATGTAGATAGAATACTTATTATATATGAAATAGGACAGACTATTTCAGGACCTCCTACCTTCGGTACCAGTGCAAACGACAAGGTTAGTTTGAATTAATGCGAATCATTGAAACAGAATCCCATAAGAGCTGGGGACAGAAGTAGGATACCCAGTGGCACGGACTGTTAACGGATCCTCGACGTGGAACCTTCATAATTTTGTGACCTGACGTCATACACCCCAAACTTGGCTCTTGTCATGGGCTATCCAAACAGTAACCAGACTCCTTTACGAGCTCTTAAAGAGAGGGGCTGACTCGAGGGCAGGGATTTTAGAAGTCGAGTGGGGAGACACACAAGAGCGCGTTGTGAAGTAACACGCTCGTCATTCTACATGCCAGGTCTGATTCCAAGCCGGGACCAGCGGGAGCGTGGCTCAAGTTGCCCATCGAGCTATTTATATATAGAATAATTCCCGTGTGCCTTGTGCCTTATATGACATGGGATATACATATGCCTGAACATGCAATATAAGTCCCTGACCATTCTATTTGAAAGTGGAAGTTTCACCACAAAACGCGTATCAGCTTGTGAATGCCGTTATAAACAAACACATAGATTTATTTGCGGAGATATCTAGTGAATCGCGTCTCCGCGATTACAATTCTGTGCTCCAATATCAACATTTTTGGGAGAGAGTTACAGCCACTTCAAACGGCTCAAAATACAAATATACGGAACGAGATACACGGGCGGGTAACACTTGTCTATCATCCATACACTTTCGGGAAGATAAGAGTATATTCTCGCCTACAATCTTGTTGTTGAAAGTTGCTACAACCATTGTGACAAATAAATAAAAATCGTTTGTTTGCTTTAAGCCGCCGGGTGAAACCTCGGTTGAGTAAACCCAAGTAGTAACGGCATCCGCTTATGACGAGGTGAGGGGACGGTTTGTTAGTTTGCCTATAGCAGTGCCGTATTAATGTTTTCACGGGCTTGAGGCCGGAAGGGTAAGATGAGAGCCTAAAGAACATGGACCTCACGAATTGAGACAATAAACCATAAGCTTTACTTTGAGGTTGATTACCTTTAATATTCAAGCTTATTAATAATGAAAATTTCTCGGATAGTTGTGAAAGAACAAGATTAAAATAACCCTTAAATTTCGACAACACAAGGTTTTTGCGGGGCCCCAAATTCTCTGGGCCATAGGCCCTTGCCTATGTTCCCTATACGAAAATCTGTCCCATGCCTAAGGACCGATAAATCCTTTCCTCAACCCTGAGTTTCATCGTAATAAATAGGCAATAATAGAAGTTTGTACGATATTCAAACAAAAGTGATTTTTATACCACTATAAAATAATATTAACCAAAGAAAATAATGCAATATTAATACAAAACTAATACCAATACAAATTAATACAAAATTAAATTCAATAAAAATTAATACAAAACTAAATTCAATAAAAATTAATACAAAACTAAATTCAATAAAAATTAATACAAAACTAAATTCAATAAAAATTAATACAAAACTAAATTCAATAAAAATTAATACAAAACTAAATTCAATAAAAATTAATACAAAACTAAATTCAATACAAATTAATATAAAACTAATTCGAATCTAATATTAATACAAGAACAAAATTAGTACTATATACAAATATCCATATTTTTTTTCGGAATTAAATTTAAATGCAATTATTTAATTTTATTCAATTATTTGTATTTTTATATACATATTCTTATACTTCTACTAATAACGCAAACAGTCAAAGAAAAGCAAATACAACAGAACCCCGTTTAACCGAAATGGGCTGTTGCGAAATTTTTATTATTATTGGTTTTAAAGTTGACACTGGTTAAATATGTTTGGCAAAACCACTTGTATTTATTTTCTAGCGCACTCCGGTTTTAAAGAAGGAAGAAAGACGAATGCTCTTCAAAAATGTAGCAATAGAAACAAAAGTTACAAGAGGGGAGTTAGGTGATTTTAGTCTGATCATTTTCGCTTACTTTGCCAGCTACGACTACACGTGATCTTGTGGTGCAAAAGTGAAATCTTTGGGATTAGAGGGGCGTTACTGGCGTGTTTGGATAAACGTATAAAATCTGTATGGTCCTCGCAAAGTGTTGTTATATACCGACTGGTATGTCGTACGTCGCAGCTGAAACAAATTCCAAGTCTTTGGCATCTTTTCCGTAAATTTCTCTCTCCTAACAGAAATTCTCCTGAGCAGTTAGGCATAAAAGTTAATAACTGCTACTGAAATAGTTAAATCCAGGTAATCTAGTTCCAGTTTGGGAAGGTGAAATGAGAGTAAATCACCACAAAACGCAAGAGGTCGCCAACTTGCGGCACGCACGCCAAACCTGGCAGGCGAACTTATTTTTTAATGACAAGCAGATTGCCTTAAACCAAAAAATAGATCTTTAAATATCGTTGTTAATTTTAAAAGTCTGCTTGATTTATTTTAATGAATTGACAACAAAATAAACATTCACAACTTGGTTGGTGAAGGCTGGTGTGCGGAATGATACTACAGTATTACTTTGGCATACCACCATAAAAAGGTTGCCACCCCTAGCTAAGGCTCTTAGAAAAGAACGCTGGCGCAGCAGGCATTTTGTTGTCATCATGTCATGTGATCATGGTTGCAAATTGTGTTTATTGGAGACATTTTAAAACTTGCGCCAGTGTTTACATTCGTGGGATAATCGCGGAATTTTGAATATTTTCATGCCAAAATAGCGATCACTGCGTCAATGCGGAAAACTTTTATCTCCAAGATAAATGCAATCGGGATTGTACAACAAAATGGCGGCTTATGCGTCGTCCTAGAGTTCTAAGGGCCATATTCCTGCCGTAGAGCCTCCAGAATTCTAGGCCGGCCCTTCCTGTTTCGTTTAACTTGGCGATAAAGGTTTTCAGCTTTGGAATAATGATCGCTATCTTGGCATAAAAATAATCAACAATTCGCGATTATCCGACGAGTGTAAATATTGGATCAGCTTTTAAGCTGTCGCTAATAAATATAATTTGCAACCCTCGCTCAGTTTTTCGATTAATGTAAAATCATATTGCAAATAATCAAAACAATCTTACATTGCAAACATTCTATGTTTATTCCTCGAATGATTAAAAAAATTTCCAACGCAACGTTCACCCATTTCACCTTATTTTATTAAAAATAACACGCTTGTAAATCACACAGCAGTGAATGGGACACGCTACGATGGCAGGAAAATGGCGCTTATGCGCCAGCTCTCCTTTCTAGGAGCTTTACCTTGCCGTAAGAGGAAACTCGTGACGTTATTATTAGAACATATTTTTGAATAAATATTGTCTCTTTGCACTGAAAATTGACTTACCGAATTATCCGACATTTTGCGTACAGAAAATAATGTCCTCCCCCTTCATTTAATTTAATCGGAATTCTGCTGTAGGTAGAGATTAATAGACACTTTATGATAGTCTGACAAAAAGAAAGAAAGGCTGAAAAGGTGACAAGGACAGATAAAAAGAAAATAAGAAATAAACAGATACAGACAGGCAAAAATGGGAACAGATATAGAGTAAAAAGAATAGATATAGATTGGAAGATAGAAAACGTGGCTATATGAAAGCAGAGAAAAATAGACGAACATACTTAAAAAGGAAGATAGGCACGCATAAGCATAGACATCGAACGATAAATATGAAGAAAACGTTTGCGGGCAAGACACAGCATGGATAAACAGACAAGACAAAGGTTAAAAAAACAGGAAAAGGCATTTTAAAGAACGAAAAAAACATGGTCGAAATCATTAATGCACTTAAAGTAAATAAAAAATTATTTTCAGTTTACGTCCGATGAATTGTATACCCCAACAAGTTAAGATTACCACAAATGGCAAACAAATTCTCCGGCATCCTAATCAAAGGAGCCGGATCCAAACTAAATGATTTTCACTAATTAATGAAAAGGAAATCCTCAACGGCCCATCGGAGGGCAAAATGCTTGTTTATTTCCTAATTGACAAAAATGCGTTTAATTTGTAAAGGCTAAACAGCAGGTGAGTTTAAATTGTCTTTGGATAATTAACGAGACGGTTGCAGTTTAGAACCTTGTGAAAAGAGATTAGATAAAATATTTTTGCAAGGTACATTGAATTAAAATATTTTAATAAGC